>JAASGD010000046.1:0-49913 GCA_023334115.1 Globisporangium megalacanthum
TACAATATTGTACCGTACTTTTGCACTGCTAGATGATATGCTTTTTGATTTCAGGAATGTTGGTCAAAAATGTAAATGAGCTCGACCTCTGGTAGGGACTGCATGGAGAAGGCGTTTGCTCTCCAACCAACGCGTTGTTTTT
Source organism: Globisporangium megalacanthum (assembly GCA_023334115.1). Lineage (NCBI taxonomy): Eukaryota > Oomycota > Peronosporomycetes > Pythiales > Pythiaceae > Globisporangium > Globisporangium megalacanthum. Next base: position 143 of record JAASGD010000046.1, read on the forward strand.
GATGGAGATGGCAGATTCTTACTCAGGACATCAATGTCAAGAGGATGGCAAAGTTTCATGAGCATTGGAAACGTTCCGGATTTAGGTGTTTCTCCATTTACCGTCAAATCGACCCTTTTTGCTTTAGTTCATACAGAAACGGCGTGTTAACTGATGGTATAAAAAAATAAAAAAATTACACGTGTTATTCGACAAAATCAACTCAATGCGCCGAAAATCAACTCCATCTCACCTATACTGAAACCAAATGGTTTTTGTCGCAGTCAAACGTCAACTGCATAATCGTTCACTAAACAAATCTAAAAACTGTATTTCATTTTGAGCATGATTGGGTTTATTGGGTGGGTGGTTTTTTTTCAAAATACCCAAAACCCCAAAAAAACACTCCCCACCTCGAACCCTGTCCATCATGACTGCCGTCACTGCCGGCTCCTCCAGTACCCGACCGTCACCGTCGCCTGTGCAGCGCGTATTCGCACCGAACACCAAGTACCCGGACGCGTTCCTGCGGCGCGTGCCAAAAGCGGACCTGCACTGCCACCTCGACGGCAGCGTGTGGCCGCAAACGCTTATCGAACTCGCCCAGGCACAGTATTTGCTAATATGCATGTAACGCTATCCATGGTTCCCTCTTTATCTATGGTGACACGCCATTTGGTCGAGATTGCTGTTTCCATGAAACACTACTCGCGCGTCAGTGCGAGACTCTGTCAGCAGCCTCATCTGTTTCAACCAACCTTCGAATTCCACACAAAGGTGTTTCATGATGGACATTTTTGCAAAAACGAGTGACGCTTTTTCAAAAAGCAATTGAAAGGCAGATAAAACGAGACCGCTCCCGACGAACGACTGCGACGAGCTCACAGCGCTCGTGTTCAAAAGACACGTACGCGAGTCTCGACGAGTACCTTGCGTGTTTTACGTACGTCTTGGCTGTGCTCCACACGCAAGCAGGGCTCGAGCGCGTGGCGTACGAGCTCGCGCTCGACCAGTTCGCAATCGGCGTGCGGTATTTTGAGCCGCGGTTCGCGCCACAGCTTCACGCGGTGCCAGGCGAGCTCTCGATCGAAGACGTGCTCCGCAGTGTCGACCGCGGCCTCGCCCGTGCGACCCATGAGTATAACGCCCATGACGCAGCCGTTGCGAGCGGCACCGCCCCACCGTTTGCGTACAGCATCATTGTGTGCGCGATGCGGTACTTCACCGCGGCGTCGTCGCCGTACTACCGGCACTTTTGCGAGCTGCACGCAAGCGAACAAGACGTGCACCGACTGTACGGACGCGCGTCGCTCGAGCTCATCACATAGGCGTACGCAGTGAAGCAGACGTACGGCGTCCCGGTCGTCGCGCTCGATATTGCGGGCCCAGAGCGTGGGTTCCCTGCCCACGACCACCGAGACGCGTTCGCGTTCGCCCGCCGACAGCTCTTGCACACGACTGTGCACGCAGGGGAAGCCGACGGGCCCGAGAGCATCTTTGACGCGGTGACCGAGCTGCACGCAGAGCGTATTGGCCACGGCGTCCACCTCTTTGACCACGACGCGATCGAGAAGGTCGACGAGGCGAAAGAGAAGAGGGTCGCGTACTGTCACGCGCTCGTGCAGTTTCTCGGCCACACGCGCACGTGCATCGAAGTGTGTCTCTCGAGCAACCTCCAGACACTGCCAGCGTTGTACCGCGACGCAGCGGCGCACCCGCTCCAGCGCATGCTCGCGAGTCAGCTCGCTGTGGCGCTCTGTACCGACAACTGCACGGTGTCGCACACGACCATGTTGCATGAAGTGCGGCTCGCGTGCGACGTGCTCCAGCCGACGCCCCGTGCGCTCCGCCGGCTCATCCTCACGGGCTTCAAGCGGTCGTTCATGGCAGGCGACTACGCCGCCAAGCGCGCGTACACGGACCATGCGGCCGCGTACTTTAACCAGCTGCTTGGCGAGTTTGGGATCGAGGACGAGGAGGACGGGTAAGGAGCGAGTGACGCGTACTGAGAGGAACCTGTCTGTCCCTCCCTCTCTTCTTTCCTCCCTTCCTTCCTATCTCCCTTACGCTGCTCACGTCGCTTTACCGCTTCGACCGCGCTTGCTTCTCCTTTCGTCGGCCGACTGCCGCTGCGGTCTTCTCCTGGATCTCGGCGATCGAACACGGCCGCACGACGTCGTCCAGCTCGTCGTTGTCCGAGTCGTTGAAATCGTCGGCAGTCGGTGGCGTTGGCCGCACGTGCAGACTGCCGGCGCTGAACGGCGTCGCGTGTGTTGACAACGACACACTCGCGGCTCCTTTCTTCGACGTCTTGAGCGGAAGACCAGTCCCACCACTGCTGCTGCTGCCAGTGTCCGCTGCGACTTCGGACGCGTGCTTGAGTAGATTCATTGGTGCGTTCGTTGCAATGTTGTGGATGTCGACGAGCTCACCAATGCGCTGCTCAATGAGCCCAAGGAGCTTGACGACCGTCACGTCCGACGCGCCGCGCGACGCGAGCTGCTGGGCGAACGCGTCGTCGTCGTCGCTCGGGCCGAGCTTGTGGAAGATGCTCGTGGCGCCAGTTGTCATGGTCTCCATCGCGTCCGCAGCCTCGCGGTGGCGCTGTTCAAAGAACGCGACCTTTTGCTTCGACTTGTCGATCTGGTCCTCCAAGTGCGTCTTGAGCTCCTGTCGGTACGCGTCGCTGTGGTTGTTGTTGTTGTGCCCGCCCGAGCCAGTGCACTGCGCAATGCGCGCTTCGACGTCGTTGTTCTCGATCTCGAGCGCTTCCATCTCCGTGTTGAGCTGGTTGATCATGTTGAAGAGCGAGAAGTTCTTCTCTTCTGCCGACACGAGCGCAGTCGCGAGCGCCTCGGCGTCGTGCACGCCTGTCTTCTTCTTGATCTTCGTAAGTCCGTCTTCGACTGCTTTCAGGCGCTCGCTCTGGCGCCGCAAGTCGCTCTCTTTCTCGTTCACGAGCCAGACGTTCTTGAGCGTCTCATCCCGGAGCTTCACGTCTGGGGTCGAGAGGAGCTTGAAGCGATCCCCACTGGCGCTGCCGCCATAGCGTCCGCTCATGGACGACGTTGTCGCTCCCAGCCGCCCCATGATGTTACTAGGACTCTTGGGTGTGCGCAAGCGCGGGATGTCGCGGATGTTGGCCCGGTCCTGCTCGAGCTGCACCTTCTTCTCGACCCACCCGTGCTCGAACGCGTCGTCGTCGTCTGCGAGCTGGGCTCGGATCGCGTCAGCTTGCCGGTTCGCGCGGTCGCGTGCATCACACGCGCTCTGAGCGGCACTCGTGACTTTCGCGACTTCGCTTTGCTTGGCATGCGTCTCGCGCTCGAGCTTCTCGTGCACGTGCTGCTGCTGGACCTTCTCGCGTCGGAGCGACTGGATCTCGTCGCGGAGCTTCTTGTTCGCATTGCGCTGGACTCGTACCCGACAATGTGAAAGCGTGAGCGAAAACAATGAGAGGACACCACCAGGAGGACAGACAGACACACGCTGTATTGATCGGCTCGCATCGTGAACGGAAGCGTGGGACGGGAACGCACCACTTCGTTGTAGCGCGTGAGCACTTTGTCGAGGCGGTTCTCGAGCGTATGGATCGACTTGACCTCGCTCGTCGCGGCGCACAGCTGGGCGTTTGTCGTGTTGCAGAGCCGCTTCTTTGTCTCAAAGTGGAGCTCGCGCAGTCGAGCGAGGCACACGTCGAGTTCGTGGCTGCGGCGCCGCTCAAAGTCGAGGCGCTTCGCGTACGCGTCGCCTTGCTGCAACAACGTTCCGACGCGTTCGCGGAACATGGGACTCTCGAGTTTCGATGGACTCAGTGGGATGGAGTTCACATCCGGTGGGAACACGCGCGGTGTGCGGCTGCCCGTGCTCGGCAAGTGGTACCGGTTGTAGTTGCTGCTGCTGGGGTTGCCACTGCGAGGACTGAACATGGTCGAGTTTGCCCCATTGCCGCTACTGGCGCCACCATTTGTACTCGAGCTCCCATTGCTCATCATACTCCACGGCAACGTCGTCCGTCGGAGCGATTGAGCGCACGAAGAACGAGGTCGAGGAGGAGGATGCTGGTGCGTGTGCAAACAAGGCACACGCCTTGTGAAGAGCACCTATTTTCATAGTGTCAAAGGTGGTGGCGAAACGGTTCACAGTGTATTCGAAGAAGACTGGTACAGTTCCTCCAACTTCAGAATTCACTGTGACTCTGAAGGTGTACCAGGCGCGGTGGACTTATTGAAACTGGACGTCTCCGCGAGCTTAGAAGCTTAGCAGCCTGGACGAACCGGGTTTGTAGGAGCCGCTGTGGTTGGCGCAGGCGCCTGCATGATTGGACTCGTAGTAGCTGGCGTCTGGGTGGCGGGACCCGCAGTCGATGGCGCCTGGGACGTCGGAGCCGTGGTGGTCGGAGCCGTGGTAACCGGTGCTGACGTTGGTGCAGCGGTCGGTGCGACAGTTGGTGCCTTCGTGGTCGGTGCTGGTGTCGGCGCTGGCGTCGCCTTGCACACGAGGCTCTGGCCAGAACACACCTGGTCCTCCGTTGAGCACGCGTCCAGGTCCTTCACACACAGCATCCAGCAGTTCGTCGCACGCTTCGGGTACACAACGCACGCACAGCTCGCTGCGCAGATCTCTGCGTCGCCGCTGTGGTTGCGGTTGCACACGACAGTGCACGGCTCCGACGGCGTCGCACCCGGCTTGGTCGTGCACTCGTTGAACGTGCACTCCGGTGTCGCTGACGCCACCAGCTTCCGGCCTGGCGCGCAGCCGATCGTGAGCCTGTCGACCGCGTCGTTCTGCTGGAGGAAGCGCGACGTCGCGTTCGCGTGCTGCTCGAACGTCATCTGCGACAGCATGCGCTGGTACGCTGGCAGCAGCGTCATCTTGCCAAACCACGCGCGCAAGAGCCGCTCGTCGATCGCGAGCGGCTCGGTCGTCACTGGCATCTGCATCCCGTGCGTCACGGCTGGCAGCTTCTCGGACGTGCGCACCCACTTGTTGAAACCAGTGCCGAGCATCACAGTCACTTCGTCCGCCTTGAGCACTGGGCGAACACGCTCGTGGGCCTGCGTCTCGATCACGAGTCCCGAGTCTGCGCCAGACGCGCTGTCCGCGGTCGTCGCCACCGGCTCGAGACTCTTGTCACCCTTCACTTTGTAGAACGCTGGCGTTGGGAACACGATGAACATGCCGTCGTCTTCGTGTAGCTGGAGCGAGAGGTCGCCGCCCTGCGCTGTGAGCTGACGCTGGGCCGCGTTCTCCGCCGACGCCGTCTCGTATGCGTGGAAGTGGTCAAGGCGCACGGCCTCAGTAAAGAGCTTGCGCGCCGACACAACCTTCGCGTCGCCGTCCTGCGTCGTGAAGCCCGTCGCATCGAGCGCATCCGCGAGCGACGCCACAGCGCGCTCAAGGATCGACGTGAAGTCGCCGTAGACTTGTGCGTAGCCTGGGCACGTCGTGTCTGTCGTGCGTGCGGTCTGGTCCGTGTCGAGGTCCTGGCCGGACGCCGTGCTGATCGTGTAGCGCTTCACGCCGCCCTCGAGCGTCTTGTGCAGCAGGAACTGAGCGTTCGCGTCCTTTGCGGCCACTGCGCACGCCGCCGCTTTGGCTAGGTACGCTTCGCGCGTGGTGGCGTACGCTGGGATGTTGCGCAGACTGATGATCCCGTCCTTCTTGAGCGCGTCGAGCACGAGCGAAGGGGTTCCGCTCGTTGAGAGCGCTGTGTAGTCGAACGACGGCACGTCGAACGCCGGTACTTGTGTCGCTTGGATGGACGGCGGTGCAGTGATGAGAGCAGCAAGCGCGAGAGTGAGCACGATCTTGGAGACCTGGAGCATACTTGAACGTGTAATAGGGACTGGAGACGAGGGAGGAGAGAGGGTGAGCGGACTGGAGCTCGACGTGGCAGGTTTGAGAATGAAGTGAATTTGGAGCTCTTGATCTCTTGGTCGAACGAACAAGTTCGATCATCCGCGATAGAGGTCGTATAGACGCACACAGCCGATTCGACGGGAAGATCCTTTGCTTGCTTTGCTGGTCTGTCGGATGTATCCAGGCAAACCAGTCGACGACGAGCAGAGGTATACAAACACCACGTCGGTTGCCAACAGGGGACACGACAAGTGGGTGTCGGTGCACACGCCAGCCCGCGATTGTTGACTGTCGCCGTATCAGCTTTTCTCAAGACGAAGAAGTTCTCCGCGAAGACTCGACCTCGAAGAGGAAGTTCGGCGTTTCCAAAGGCGGGCTATCGTTGTCGTGACCAAGACCTCAGGCCAAGGCCAAGACCAAGCAAGGCCTTGATCTGCAGCGGCTAGCTCCGACCTGCTGATGCGAAGTGTCGACTGTTCAGACGTCAGTCTTGCGATCTTCGAAACCAAGGGCAGCAATAATTGCTATTGGGAGTCGATATTGTCGGTATTGTTGATTCGACAGAGGCTTCATTTCCAACATAAAACAGCTCGCAATTATCGAATGGTCCACGACTCACTTCAGAAGATGGAAGTGAGTGGACCACTCGATGGAAGTTCCAAGGAGGACAGCCTCCCGATGCGAGGTCGTTCGTTGGTTTGGCGACCTCGCAAACCAAAGATCCGGATAGCATCCACGTGAGCGAGCACCACAAGATCCTGAGGCGTCTCAGCGATAATGTGAAAGGCTTGAGGCGCTGTGGAGCTCATGAAGTTCAGCACCACTTAGCGGCGTGACCTGATGGCAGGAATGACAGTGCGGAGCTGCTCATTCGGCTTACACGCATGTTGCGATATCACGTGTTGGGACACCAGTGGTGTCAGCGCTCGCGATACTGTATCAGCCGTCTCCCGCGCTCAAAGTCGCAAAAATGATGCGTCACGTGACGGGCGTTACGGACAACCACTCCCCCATTCGACAAGTACCACGCTCGCCACGAGTCCTACTTTCTCCTTTGAGCTCTTGTCGCTTTACCACTTCAGTTCCTTCCGCAGCTCCTCCTATCCACTCGCCTCTACATGTACGAAGGCGCTGCCATGCTGCTCCTCCAATATGTACACACGCGCAGCGATAGACGTTGGCACTGACTGGTTGCTACAGCAAACGTGAAGAGGTCGACACATGTACGCTCATACGCTCTCTCACACATCCAAAGGCCCACGCACTCGCTCTCGGATGAACACACGCTCAGCAACCACACGCAAGAAGGTGTTCGTTCCATCATCTACTGTCTAGCGAAGAATAGTAAGTAGCGTCTGCAGTGCCCCGTAGGACTCAGCACCAATGTCTTGACTATCTTAATCACTTGGAACGTGTCATCAAGGCACTTGTACACATACACACACGCACAAATGCACACATACACACGCAATTCTGGTCCACTTGTGTTGTTGCGTCCGCGATTGTCTGAGTGGGAGGTTGAGGACACTGCGTATTGAAACAAACAGGCACCAGCCTCCAGTCAAAGTGAAGCGACGCGGTGTATCGTTGGGTTAGTATACTTTCGAAAATGCCATCCCACCTACTTTCATGTACAGTACTCACCCTGCTATCTCCGATTCATTCCCTCGTCTTCATCACTACCGCCGTGTACCCATTCAATTCTCCGTCTTTTGACCGCAAGGCAAAATGGTGCTGCCAGTGATCATCACGGGTGCCGTTGTCGCGGGTAGCGCCAGCGCCTACGGCATGTACCGACTCGGCGTGGCGCTCGCTATTCCCACCCACATGCACTCGAAGCGGCCGCCGACGACTGTGGCCGGCGATATCACAGGCCTTGTGCTCGCTGGCGGCGCGTACAGTGCACAGCGCCATATTCTGCACAGGTAACTTTCATAATTGATATATCAATCCTTTCTTGTAACCTCGAAAGTAACTATCATAATTGATATCCTTTCTTGTTCTGTATGCACAGCCGCTTTGCGCACTTGACGCGCTACGAAGTGCCTGCGGACGTCACGCGATGGGGTTTTCGCGACTTTTTGCGCGTCACAGGCCCGTTCCTGGCGTCACGCGTGGCAATGGCGTCCACGTCAGTCGCTGTGCTCGGCTTCGCGTCCACCGCGGTCGACGTCGCGCGTGCCACGAGCAAGTGAGTGTGGTGATCTCCATGAGATACACGAGTATTTCGCGGACTTTTCCCTGCCTACAAACCATACACAATATAACTATCCAATATGCTTATATAGAGGGTAGTTCGCAATCTCACAGGTCGCATGCCATGATGTGTAACCGTGTGGTTACATTTCGTAGCCGCTTGAAGCATGACAAGAATGGAAGAGAGAACGAATCGCACCAAACACTCCACAACTCGTTTCTCGCCTCTCGTCCACTCGGTCGCTGTGATGCGCGTCACTCAGTCGCTGGCGCTGCTCGCCGCTGCCGCGCTCGGCTGCGGCTTCGTGACGCCCAGCAGCCTCGCGTCGCCCTTCGAGGCCGCGTCGCTGCACCTGCAGCGCGAGTACGAGCGCTTCGAAAGCGAGCAGCTCCAGCTCGCACTACTCACGGGCGCAGACGCTGTGCGCACTGACCTCGTCGCGCGCGACCGCGACGCTTTCCTAGAGCAACTGCGTACTGCTGCGCCACCCGACACGGTGCCAGCGGACGTGCGGTGCGAGAAAGTGCAGCGCTGCGACAAGAAAGGCGTGTGCGCTATCGTGTGCGCTCGTGGGTCTGTTGAGACCGACGCGTGGGCCGCACGAGCTCTGCGGCTACAGCGCAAGCTCGCGTACGAGCGCAACTTGTGCAGCGCTCAGTTGCCTGGCTCGCACAACTCGGCGATCAACATGGCGGATGTGCGTACCGTACCGTAGTGTACTGAACTGCGTGGAGGCGGTGAGGGGTGTGTATGGGCACTAATGTCCTGTTGGTGTGGCTCGTGTGGTTCGACAGGGGTACGGCGTGGAGGACCACGTGTTTGAATGGTACCTCAAGTACGTCTCGTGGTTCAAATCCGACCTGCGCGTGCACACGAACGACCAGCTCTTCTCGCTCACGGACCAGCTCGCGATGGGCGTCCGGTTCATTGAGCTCGACGTGCACTGGTTCAACCGGGACCTTCACATTGCGCACTGTGGCGGCTTCCGCTCAAGTCTCCTCGACGGGTTCATTGCGGCGCTGAACGAAGTCGCGAAGCTCATTGGCACGGGCATTGAGTGGGACTCGGAGACGATCGGGTGCAAGCCGAGCTTGAGTAGCATCCCTGCGAGCGAGCAGCGGACGCTCGACACTGCGCTCGAGGAGCTCGCCGCGTGGCTCCACACGCCTGCGAACCAGGACGAGTTCCTCCTCGTCTTCTTTGACGACGAAGCGAGTCTGAGCAAGTGGAAGAAGATTCCTCGGCTCTTGGAACTCGTGAAGCTGCACTTTCCCATGGACGAGATCCTCTTGCCCGCCGACTTTGTGGTGCGTGAGGACGAGATGGGGACTCTAATAGGATGGGAGCGACTGAGCTGACGCAAGAGTGTGTGTGGCAGCACGGGTACGAGTGGCCAGTCTTCCGGGACCTCCTCACGCTCGGGAAGCGCGTGATGTTTCTCAGTGGCGCCGACTACTCGCCTGACGGCGACGAGCTGCTCTTTGTAAAGGAGTCGATCTGCGACTGGCAAGAGCCCCCGCTGCCGTTCCTCCCGTTTCCAACGTGCCGCTTCCACCAGCCGAACGTCGGGCCGCTCGATGCGAACCGCACGATCTTCCGGCCCGAGACTAGCGAGATTGTCTATGGTTTTCTGAACGCAGACGGGAAGCTCGGCAAGAACGAGTACGTGCTCGACGAGACGACGCTGCCGCCCATGGTCGCCTGTGGTGTGAACCTCCCGTCACCCGACAACATTACACCGACGCGCATGGAGAGCACGATATGGGCGTTCATGCGCGACTCGGAGGCGCCGGTAAGAGGCCAGTGCGTCGCACTCGTACGGTCCGACGGGACGCCGACGTGGCAGAGTGTCGCCTGCGACACGCCCAACATGGTCGCTGCGTGTGTCGACGCAGCGCATCCGAGCGACTGGCGCTTGAGTGGAGCTGTGACGAGCGAGGCCGAGAGTGCGGCGTCCTGCGAACGACGCTGGCAACGGGGCTACGGCGCGCCAGCGAGCGGGTACGAGAACAAGCTCGTGTTCGACTTGCTCGTTGGCGCTCCAGCGTCTGTGAAGGGCGTGTATGTGAACGCAAAGGCGTTCGTGGACGACGTGTACTTTCCAGACGACGACGACAGCGCGGTTCTAGCGACTGAGACTGAGAGTGACGGACGGGGAGCGGACGAGCACCAAGAGATGCGACAGGAGCACGCGGTGCTCTCGGTGGAGTGACGAGTCGACAGCCGTCGCGACGGATCCTGTTGCAGAGCCTAGTGCAGTGGCGTTGCGAATCGCTTGCGTCGTTCATCCATCCGTTCATTAACACTGTCAAGAACAGATCACCCTCTCCATGTGTCGTCTCACGCGAGCATCTTGGGGGCGTTCGCCGCGTCGTCGTGGTCTGTGTCGGACACCAGCTCGGCCCACTCGTTGACGTCCTTGAGGTCGCGCTCGAGCACACTCGTGATGAACTCGACACTGTCGCTTCCGACTGCAAGGCGCACTGGGAGCGTCTTCCCGACACACCGACCGGCCTTGGTGAGCGCGTCCGCGAGCACGCGCGCGCCTTTGGCCGGGTCGCCTGCCTGCGTGCCGTTGCGCTGGACCAAGTAGGTTTTCATCTGCTCGACTGCCGGTCCGCGATCCGGCAGCGACGTCTTCGCCTCGACCGACTTGTTCCCAAACTCTGTGCGGAACGACCCGAGGTCGACGCACGTGACCTCAATGCCGAGGTGCGCGACCTCGGCCCGCAGCGACTCGGACAGCCCTGCGACCGCGAACTTGGTCGCACAGTACACGCCCGTCGCAGGGAACGCCCGACGACCGCCAATCGAGCCGATGTTGGCAATCACACCAGCCTGCTGAGCGCGCATGGACGGCAGCACAGCGCGGACCATCCGGTACATCCCAAACACGTTCGTGTCGAAGATCTCGGCGATCTCGTCCGCGCTGTGGACAGTAGTAGTACAGTAGTTGCATCACACGAACGCACCGACAGCGATAGCGTAGTGTCAGTCGACACTACAGATCTCGTATCCCTACGACGCAGCAGCGTCAGGAGCACAGGGTTGTCGGCTGGTTGTTGTACCTGCACTCCTCGATGCTCCCGACGAGCGAGTGTCCGGCGTTGTTCACGAGCACGTCGACGTGGTCGCCGTTTCGCGCCACAGCGCCTGCGACTGTCGCACGCACGACGTCGTCAGAGGACGTGACGTCGAGCGCGACAGTCGTGGCACCGCGGGTGCGGAGCTCATCGAGGGTGGCGACACTGCGCGCAGTCGCGATGACGCGGTCGCCACGGCTCAGCGCCTCGAGTGCGAGCGCGCGGCCAATGCCAGACGAGCAGCCAGTGATGAGCCAGACTTTGGGGGGAGCGGCAATGGGAGCGGCCATGGCGTGGACGTTCGAGTGGACGGGGTCGTTGGGGTTGCCAGGACGTGAGTTGAGAAGTGAATGATGAAGGGATGCATTTTGTGGCGGGTAAGCTTGGACTGCGCAGTTAAGAATCGGAAGGGATGCTGGGCCAGCTTGCGACTCATGTGTGGATTGCTCTCTCCCCAAGGCGTCAACAGTCCAAGCCATGGAATGGGTCCGATTGCGCCGCCGTTGCAAGTGTAGCCAAAAGCTCATTTTGAAGTCGTGTTTCTACAGTGGTGTATGGACACTCATTGACCTCCAATATTTCAGCACCACCACCCAGAGTTGATTTGATCAAGTGTGATCCTGGCCCTGTGCGTCAACGCTTGACTGGAGGATTGCGCACATCGAGCTGACAACGTGCAGACGGACTGTGTGTGCGACGAACTCGACTGCCGTTTGGGTCCGATTCTGAGCAAGGGCTCCTTACAAAGTCTTGGGATCAACTTCCCGACAGTGACTCTTGAACGACGACTTGTCGTCGAGCCTAGTGCTTGCTCCCATCTGACAGCAGCAATGCGCGAAGTTCAAGTGCTGGCTCCGACCGCTCTTGTTGCATCTGGTGACACTGACGCGCGACTCGTGTCCTGGAGCGCCTGTAGTTTGCAGCTCAAGCAGGTGGGATCCTCTTGCAACTTTCTTCAGGTCAAGAGCCAAGATGATGACGATGGCTAACAAGTGTCGCGAGGGAACGTGAACCTACCTACCGTCCAGCTCCAGCTGGTGGCTGCCCAGCTCTTTGAGCTGCCTCGCTCTTCGTCCACCCAGCTTCTGCTGCTCGACGCACTCCGTATCCTGCAGTCACTACGCACCGCCGTCACCATCGTTTACTTGGAGGACTCGGACAAGGACGCATCATACACTCTGCGAGCCCAAGTGCGTGTCGCTCGAGGCTTTGTCAAGCGAGTGTGCGGCGTCCTGGGGTCGACGATCGACAGCCCCACCATGGAGCTCCTACAGCAGCAGCGACTGGAGCAGATTGAGTGCGAGATCGACTGCGCACGGACACTGTGTGAACGAGGGATCGATGCGAACCACCACATAGCAGCACCTTCCTCTATCGACGCGGTCTGCACGCTGGTTCAGCGGCTGCGAGGACTCGAGGAGTCCCAGGAGTTTCATCGCAGTCTGCTGCAGACTCAGCGAGCGATCGCAGCGACGAGCGACTACACGTTCGACAACTTTGCGTACGGGAGCACGCCGTTCTCAACGTGGCTCGCGATCGTGTCTCTCACGAGCGTCCGCACCGCGATCGCTGCGATCCGCTTGTCGTGCGAGTACGTCGACGACGACAGCACCAGGCGGCGACAGTGCACTGTCTTTGGGTCGTCGACAGGCTCGCTCGTGTTCTACGTTGCGCTCGCCCTCGGAGTCGACTGCGTCGGGGTCGAGATCCTCCCCTTCCTGTCCAACGTCGCGACGCAGCTCCGTGACGAAGTCGCGCCAGTCGAAGCTCGAAGTCGATGTGCGTTTATGTGCGGTGACATGCTCCAGACGCCGCTCGCGACCACGAACCTGCTCGTCTTGACGTCCCAGTGCTGGGACAACGACCTTCACGACCGCGTTGTGCGCAAACTGGAGTGTGAGCTGCCGGCCAGTGCCGTCGTTGTGGACTACAAGGACTCGCTCGGACGTTCACCGAGCTTTCAGTTGGTCGAGCACATCGAAAGGCTCCCAGTGTCCTGGACGCGCAAGCAGCCGCTCTACGTGTTCAGAAAGAGCTCGCGGTAGGATGGATGAACTGGCAGATACCAGCAGTGAGCCTACTTTGACGGCTGTTCAGAAGCACAGCGTGTGCGCTCTCTTGATATGTACGAAGCCCACTTGTGCTACCTCTCGGGCTGCTCCTGCGTCTGTTTCTCGGTCGGCGGCGGCGTGAGTGTGAGCTCGTGGCGAAGGAGTGTCGCCCACACGTCCGACACGAGACGCGAGCGCTGTGGTGTCGTTGGCGCAAGCCCGTCGCCGCCTTGGAACGGCAGACTCCGCGCTGTCGTTCGTGTCGACAGCGACGCTCGGGCTCTCGCGGCTGGCGACGGTGCGAGGATCGAGCGGCTCGTCAGTGTGGACGCGTACGAGCCGCGGAGCAGCTGACTCTGCGACAGCAGTTCGCTGCGAATCTCTGCAATCATCGCGACGCCTCTCGCAGACAACGTGGTCGACGACGGATACACCGTGTCTGGCTGTCCCTTGTCGTCACTGGCCAGACTCCCCCACAATGAAGTCGCACACTCGCTTGGCGTCACCGGCTTCATACTCAGCATTCGCCGTCGCACATCGCTCTCTAACGGGCTCTGCTGGCCCTCGAGCGAGCGCTTGCTCGTCATGCGCGACGAGTTCAAGCGACTCGTCCCCTCCAAGGTGTCGCTGCTCACGACAGTGCCGTGGTGCTCGCGGCTGACGACCTGGAGCCGCCCGACGAGCTCGAGATCGCCCTTCACATGCTCGGCCCCAAAGCCGTGGGCGAACGCTGGGAAGTCCCGCTGCTCTGCACGCACGGCTCGGTGCTGGTTCCAGAGACTGAGAAACGCGACCGCAGGGCTTGTCGCGCGCAAGCCTTCGAGCGCGTCTTCCGCCCACTCAATCTGCTGCAGCTGACGCTGGAACTCGAGGCACTCGCCGTCCAAAACGCGCACTTTCACCCGCGCTTCGTCGTCGAGGCGCTCGAGGGCTTGTTGGCACTGGAGCGCGACAGCAGCAGCCACGTCGTCGCGGTTGCGCTCCACTGCGGCTCTCGCTTGCGCGAGCGCAAATAGCTTGTTCTCGAGCACGGACTTGCGGGACTCAACCAGCGGGTCTGGTTTCAAGGACTCGCGCACGCTCAGCGCGTACGCGTCAGCGACTGTGAGTAACCGGTGGGAACCTTTCTCGCCCACGGAGTGGTCGCCGACCATCTTGCAGTGCACGCACACTGGCAGCTCGCACACGGAGCAGTAGAACTCGACGCGCTTGTCGCGGTGGAGGCGACACATTGTCTGCGCGCCGGCGAGTCCGTCCTCGAGCTGCTTCTCGAGCGCCAGGTCCACATCAAGCGCCAGGCCCGCAGCAGAGCCTAAACGCTGTAGCGAGCTGTGCGGAGTCTCCTCTGCCGAGAGATCGCTCGCCGCGGCAGCAGCAGAGGACGCAGAGCTGCGGCGACGAGCAGCTCGCGTTGTTGCGGCCGCTGTCGTCGCACGCTGGCGCACCGGCACGCGCTTGTGGCGGCTCACGAGCTTGTTCGCCGAGTGCACGTCGTGGTCGCACGCTGAGCAGATCTCGGCTTCGCACGCGCGACACACGACGACAGCAGCGTGCTTCTCGCACAGCGCGCATGGCCCAGCGGCTTTCGCGCCGAGGGCGCTGACGAGGAAGCGCACGAGGTACTGCGGCAAGATCTGACCCGTGTTGTCGAGGATGTACTCGTGGTAGTAGCCGCGCTCAGCGAGTAGGTCGGGCTCCATTCCAGCAGCCATCGTCGTCGGTGGCTCTTGTTCGTGCGTTGACGTCGGCGGCCGCAAGTAGAAGCTGTTGTACCCTGGTGGGAGTCGCGTCGTCGCCTCGCTCTCGCTCGCGATCACGAGCGAGCGGCCGACTGCGATCTTGCAGAGCACGAGCTGCTGCTGCCACGAGCCGCCGGTCGCCGTCGGTGTCTCTGCAGGGACGCCAAGCTGGACGTTCCCGGTCGTGAACTTCATGCTTGTTTGGCTCGCGTCGAGCGACGTGAAGCCGTAGCTGTGCACGTCGCCCATTGCAGCGCCGAGGTCGTTCACTGCGACCCACGAGTCGAGTTCGAGGAGGTTGTGGGCGTGCTGCGCGTACTGCGCGACGAGCGACGGGTTCGTCATCTCCCACATCGTCACGTCGTCGTCGTGCACGAGGAAGCCTGGGAGGCAGCACTGCAACAGGTGCTTGACGCGCGCAAACTCCTTTGTCGACTGGCCGAGCGGACTCACGCTCGCAGCCGCCCCGGACGCTGGGATCGTCACGTGACCGGATCCCATCGTGGCCTCGTCGCTAGCATCTCTCGATTGTGGGGATACTGGAGCGACAGACTCTGAATCAGACGCTTTCAGTGGGTCTTTAGCGTCGCATTGTTGCATGACAGGCGATGCTGACGCGTGGTGAATAGTGTTGTCAGTCACAGCGCCTTGGTCGTGGTTGTTCTCGTCGGCTGACAGTGTTGATACTGGGGTGGCTGGGATGGCTTTCGGTGGCGACGAGTGCGGCGCCAGAAAGAGTCGCAGTCGCGCGAGTGATGCGCTATGGTCGTCTTTGGCGTCCTCACTGCATTTCGTGTCGTGTGCCATCCCTCTCGCTTGTGTGAGGCAGAGGAGGGCAGCGAATTCACGTGGATGCGAAGCGAGTACCGCGACTAAGTCGACATGATGCAATCCTGAAACGACGCAGTCTAAAAAAATACTTTTTAACTTTGATTTTTTCCACGATGCAACACGAAGGCTCGCAGTAACTTGTGAATCCCAAAACCTCCTCCTCCAACGGTGACCTAAGGTCGTTCGTGGAGCTTGTAAAGCGTCGCTACGTCAGATAAACGGCCTCAATCTCCTCGGACGCAGAGTCACGGAGGATGTTTTCCTGCTCAAAGAGTTCAAGAGAGTGACACATCAGCCGTACTGATAGCATCCGACAGACCAGAACCACCCACCACCCACCACAGCTCAGACACAGACGCAGACACGCACCCGCTCGAGCTTGCACATGCCGCCAGTCTTCAAGTTGAGCGAGTATTCGTAGAAATACCCGTCTGCAGTCGCCACGTAGAGCTGCACGACAGGGTTCGCTGCGTCCTTGGGACCGTGGACAGCGCAGCGATTCGGGACGCCGGTCGTTCGCAGTCGCGCCTATCAAGTCATTCGACAACACCGACAAGCTGTCAGCACAGCCATGTCCCCTCTCTTTCTATACCACACACGGCACGATACACCGACGAACGCACGTAGGCAAAGTCACGCGTTCCCTCGGCAATGCCAGTCAGCGACGTTGGGAGGTACGCGCCGACAGCCCCTGCGACGTCTTCCAGGTTCGCGCCGCTCGAGCTGCGCGACGGGCGGTTCGGCGACGCACTGACGCTCGCACTCGCGCGCGTGTCGGGCGTGTCGGGCGTGTCGCTGCCTGTCGTCGACGTCGAAGCCGACGCCGCCCCACCTGTTGCGCTGTGGCTCGGCAGCGTCGAGCTCCCAGCTCCGAACGCAGTCGAGCCGAACGTACTCCCAGCGACTGCAAACGTCGACGCGATCGGCGTAAAGTGGCCAAAGCTGCCGGTCGCTGTGCTTTCTGCGCCCGTGAGCGAGAAGAAGTGGATCGTGCCCGTGTCGCTCGACGCGCACAGGATCGTTGAGCTCTCATTGAACGCGAGGCAGTAGATCTGAGCCGGGTACGAGCCTCGACGGAACGACGCCTTCTTCTTCCCGCCTGGCACTGAAAAGACGCGGACAATGGTCCCCTACACGCGTGTGCGACAACGTCCTAAGTCGACAGTCCGACACAGTGTAACAGCTCAGCAGCGACCGGACGCACCGTCTCGGACGCGGTTGCGAGCAGTGTGCCTTGAGCGTTGAACGCCATGGCCACAGGCGCCCCTCGGTGCGCTTGGAACGCGTTCAGGACGCTCAGATTGTTTGCGTCGTAGAGTACAATCTCCCCAGGCGACGCGCCGGACGGGAACGCGAGGTGTCCATTGTCGTGCGGCGAGAGGACGCAGAGCGCACTCGGGTTCGGCGACGTGTCGAGCGTCTCGAGCACTTTCATCGAGTTGATGTCGAAGATGTAGAGTTTACGCTCCAGCACCGCCACGAGCCTACAGGTGGACGCTGTTCGTCAGGGTCTGGTTGTGTAGAGAGAGAGAGAGTGATGGACGTACCGCTGGCGGTTCATGCGCACAGCGAGCACGGCGGTGACAAAATTGAGGTCACAGATGGCGGCGCTGGTCTTGGTGTTCCAAACGCGCAGGCGGCGTGGAGAGAACGCTGGCTGGACGTGAGTGCGAACAAGAGAGAGAGAGTGGGGCAAACGTCAGTGGAGACAAGAAGGAGGCGGACTTACGGACGTCGTCCGCCCCCTATAAACGGACCTGCTCGCCGGCGCCGACGAGCGCCACGAGGCTCGTGCAGTAGAGCATCTCGGCGACGCCAATGCCACCGAGTGGCTCGTGGAAGCATCGTCCAAAGGGCTCGCAGTTGAAGACGCCAAAGCCCTCGCGCGTGCCGACACTGATACAGCTGTGCAGCCACAGAAAAGAGAGCATGTGAGCGGAAAATGGGGACAGGAGGGAGCGTGAGAACAGCGGCGGCGTACGTCGCGTCCTGGTTGAAGCTCAGGAAGAGCAGGTCGCGCTTCGCGGACGCTCCTCCGCCACCTCCTCCTGCTGCTCCAGTTCGGCGCTGCATGATTGTGTTGTGTGAGTATGACTGTCAAATGGCGAAATTGAAGAGAAAAGGAGAAAATTTTGGAAAAACAAAGTTCAAGATATATTTTCTCATCTAACAGAAAAATTTCCTGTCGTACTTGAAGGACTCCCGAAATGCGGATTCGGAGACAAAGTCCGGTCTTGGGAAACGATGACACCAAACGGGGGGAAATAGCACTCTCCGTATCCTACAGCCTCGCTGTGCAGCAGTGCGACTCGGTTGACGACGGTACTGGTTCACGACGCCCGCGAGCGTCTCGCAGAGCTGTCGATGGTGCTTGAAAGACGGGAAGCGGTGGTCTTCTTCGTGCTCCAGGACGAGCTTCCCTGTCGGTGCACCGGGAGGGAAACTGTCGAACATGGTAGCGAGCTTGACTGACTCGAGTCGGTCCGGATCTTTCTTGCCAATCAAGTGCACCGACGGGAACGGCACGAGGATCTCTCGTCCGTCTGGCGTGAGGAAGAGCGGCTTGCAGTTCGCACCGTGGATCCGGCTCGTCGTGACCGTGACGAGGAGCCGCCACCAGCGCTTGTTAAAGTTCTGGAGACTCCACATGGCGAAGATCGTGAGCAGCACACCACCCTGAGAGAAGCCGACTGCGACGTCGAACGGCCCGAGCTCCTGGAGCTTCGCGTGGAGGTACGTGAGCGCCACGTCGACACCGCCGTAGTGGAGCGGCCAGTCGTCGTCCCAGCCAGTTTTGGCTCGGATGCGCGCGATCTCGGCTGGTGACAGGTTCGTCGCTTGCGTACTGTCGCGCGGGTAGTACCGGAGCCACTCGTAGAACGGCCGCGAGTCCCCAAACTGCTCTTCGACAATCGCAATCGCTGTCTCCGTTGCCTCAAACGGACCGTTCAGGTACACGAACTCGGTGTTGGGTCCGAGCGTGTCGCGCAGTCCGCGCATCTGGTCCTCCATCACGCGCGCGTTCGTGCGGAAGCCGTGGAGGCAGAGAACGCGCAGCGTGCCGTGTGATGACGGTGGCGGCGGAGAAGAGGCCATGTAGGGAATGTTAGCTGAGTATCCAACTACTCGTGTCGTTACGGTGCCGAATTCAAAAGTGTTGGAGAGGCTCGTGACGTTCCTCAGTGATATAGATCGGGAGTAAGATTCCAGCTAGCTTTCGTTCGTCGCCAGTGCTGAAGCGTTGAAAGTGTGATCGGCTTGCTGAAGGTGTGGGTGAGATTTGTGCTGTTGATCGCACTGGAGCCTTTGGAGGACTTCGCGGACCTCGGATGTTCCATCACGAGAATTAGCGACTTGAGATCACTCACTAAAAAGCTCATCTGAACAAATTTGACCTAACTCGCTATCTTCAACTTGCGGAATTGTATCCAATCACATCCGTCCACCTCACTTTATTTTCCCGTCGCATATTTTTAGCTCATGAAAACAAGCGTGTAAATCTGAGTTGCTGTTCAAAACGCCACTTTCATTGTCACTATTTTGACTTTAGTGACAGGTTGCTCTCTAAAAGCCGCCAGATTAATTTTAGCGCTCGTGTCGACGTGGCCAAAAACGGCCGCTCGCACGCACTCTCGCTTCTACACCTCCGTGCTCGCTCCACTTCGGTCTCACCATGGCCCGCGTCGTGCTCGCGCTCCTCGTCAGCTGCGCGGTGGCCGCTGCCGACACTGGATCCTACGACACGTCCGCGCCACGTGGGTTCACGCTGCAGCTACACCGCGGCGCGGCTCCCGTGCGCCGGCGCAGGACCCAGGTCGTGCCAGGTGAGGTCGTTCCGTTAAAACCGGGACTGGGC
This sequence comes from Globisporangium megalacanthum, assembly GCA_023334115.1. Classification (NCBI taxonomy): domain Eukaryota; phylum Oomycota; class Peronosporomycetes; order Pythiales; family Pythiaceae; genus Globisporangium; species Globisporangium megalacanthum. Next base: position 19,741 of record JAASGD010000046.1, read on the forward strand.
ACGCACTTTGCGTGGGTGTACGCGGGCACGCCCCCACAGCGCGTATCGGTGATCACCGACACGGGGAGTTCGCTCATGGCGTTCCCATGCTCGGGCTGCGACGGGTGCGGCCACCACACGGACGAGCCGTTTCAAACGCGAAACTCGAGTACGCTCGCCCACGTCACGTGCGCCGCTGCGCCGTCGATCTTCCACTGCCGCGACTGTGGCACTGAGCCAAAGACGTCCACGTGCTCCATCTCCCAGGTGCGTGCATGTGTGTATAGGAGTGTGTGTATGGGAGTGGTAATGGGAGCTGACGAGGAAGTGAATCTGTGACAGGCGTACATGGAAGGGAGCAGCTGGGAGGCGACCGTTGTGGACGACATTGTGTACCTCGGGGGTGAAGACAGCGGCGCAGACGAGACGCTCCGGAACGCATTCTCAACGCACTTTACGTTTGGCTGCCAGCGCAAAGAAACAGGTGCGTCACTGGAGCTCTGTGTGATATAATAGAGCTCACTATACTGACTCGCGTGGCGTGGTGGATGGGTGGTGTTCAGGGCTTTTCATCAGCCAAGTGGCTGACGGCATCATGGGGCTCGCAAACAACGGTGAGGGGGTGGCTGAGTCGATGCGATTCCGTTAAAACCGAACAACGCGCAGCCTGTGGCTCATTCCCTACTGTGTGCTACACATAGGCAACAACCTCGTCGCGAAGCTGCACCGGGAGCAAAAGATCCCCGCGAACGTCTTCTCGCTCTGCTTTGCGTACGAAGGCGGCTCCATGTCGATCGGCACGCCCCACACAGCGCAGCACGAAGGCGAAGTCGCGTACGCAAAGCTCACAAAGGACACCATGCGCACGTACGTACTGTACGATACGGGACTAGCAGCCCACCTATACGAGCTTACGGACCCCACACGGCTGACAACAACGTCATGGATGGTTCGGTCACTAGGGACTTTTACAATGTCCATTTGCGGGACGTTCGCATCGCGAACCTCTCGATCAACGCGTCCGCGAGCAGCTTCACGCGCGGCCACTTTATCGTCGACAGCGGCACGACGGATTCGTACTTACCAAGCTCCATGCGGAGTGCGTTCGAGAGCGCGTTCAAGCTCGTGACGGGACTCGACTACCAGACATCGGGGGCCGGCTGCAAAGGTTTCAATGACGAGCAACTGGCTGCGCTCCCGAACCTCCAGGTCGTCCTGGAAGCAGAAGACGGGAGCGACTTGGTGCTGCAGATTCCACCGGACCAGTACTTGATCCAAGAGAAAGGGCACTACTGTGCGAACGTGTTCTTGACCGAGTTCTCGGGCGGAGGTGAGAGAGTGCGATGTGACTATGTGCGGGAGGCTATTATGTCGACACGTCGACTTAGCAGCTATATGATGTGTATTGTGTTGTGTGCACCAGTGATTGGTGCGAACATCATGCAGGACCGAGACGTGATCTTTGACAGCGACAACCACCGCGTGGGCTTTGTCGACGCGGACTGCGCGTACAAGGAGAGGAGCAGTACAAACGTGTCGTCGTCAACTTGGCCGCGCGACCATCCGGTGCCAGGAGTTGTCGCGAGCAGCCAGACGCCCTCGAGTGCGCCGTCGACTGCACCAGCTCCAGCCACTAGCGTACCGGCTCCAGCCACAAGCGCACCGGCTCCAGCCACAAGCGCACCGGCTCCAGCGTTGACGACAACAACGCCGACGTTGGCACCGACTCCAACTCCGTCACTGGAGTCGGAAACCGTAGCTCCGACCCCGACAACGTCGGCTCCGACTCCAACAACGTCCGCTCCGGCTCCGACGCCTTCCGAAACGGAAGTGACGATCACGCTGGACATAGAAAAGCCACTAGCGACGCCAACACCGAGCGACTCGGCGAACACGAACGCTGAACACACAGACCACGAAGCGGTGGACGAGCACCCGATGGTGCTTACTGTAGTGGGAACAGTGCTCGTCGCAGTGTTCCTCTTGGTGGTGGCTGCGTCAATCAAGATGAACCGCCGCAAGAAGGACCACAACTGGAGCCGCGTGAAAGAGAACGAAGAGGAAGAGGAGGACGGCGACGACGCAGACGAGGACGAGGAGCTCGGCACGCGGAAAACGTCGAACAGCAGCAAGCAACAGCTGCGCTCGGACGATGTCGGCTCGGACGACGACGACGACGAGGACGAGATCTTTGACCGCTCGTCCCACGACCACGAGGACACGAAGCACGACACGCGGATGCTCGAGCGGCTGTAGAGGCAGAGACGTAGGAGGGGTCAACCCTGTCTTTCTGCACGGAGCGAGCGCGTGTGCGGGTAAGCGACGCCAACCATCATCAATCTGCACGTTGAATAGCAATTGCCACTTAGTGTCTACGTGCGCTCCTCCAAGTGGATGTGTCGCTACGCAAGTAAGTGGCAAAGTGGCGTCACGTCTGGATTCCAGACTCGAGATGTCCGTGACGCCACTTTGCCACAAACTCTGGAGTGTTGCTGTCGATACGCAAGTAAGTGGCAAAGTGGCGTTACGGTCTTGCTGGAGTGCATTCACGCAGAGAAGAAGGGCATCAGTTTGTGAAGCTACTTTGGCTCAGAACACGGACTGCATCGCCAAAGTCGACGCCGGAGATCGATCGATCGCGGCCCCATTACATGGCGAGCGATGAATCTGATCAGTGCCTTCGAAGCTCTCAACGGGCTCACTGGACCGAACGCCCGCAGGCTCAAACTGGTTCACAAAGTGGATCAACACAGCGGCGTCTTGGTCGAACGGCAGAGTCTTTCTCCCTCCCTCGCCAGTCTCTTCTTCTTCTTGGCCTAACACACACGCACGCACGTCCGTCGCTCACTGCTTGGGAGCTTCGGACTCACCCGCAGCTCGCACCTTCGGGCTCGCATCGGATGCACGCACCCTGCTCTCGCAGTCGTCGTCCTCGTCGTCGCTGCCTATTGTGAACTTTGGGGACACGACGCGCTGTCGCCGCGGAGGCGAGGAGCGCACTGCCGTCGTGCTCGTGGTCGAGTCTGGGACGACAATGTTGTCGTCGTCGTCGCGGTCCGTGTCGTCCGCACTAAAGTCCTCTTCCTTGGGCGTCCCGAGCGTCGAGTCGGCTGGGATCGCGTACCACGACCGCTCTTTCACCCGTCGCCACGCCACCACGACGAGGACAACGCCGAGAAGCGACACGACCAGGATCTCGGCAAAGAACGTGCCGTACTGGATCGAGTCGAGCGGGTTCTCCTTCGTCTTTGTCGTCGCCGACGCGTCGATCGAAACAGTGGTTCCATTCGCGTTGGAACTGTCGCCGTCGGCTGCCGGGAGGCTGGCACTCGAAGCGTCTGCCGCAATCACAGAAAGAGAGACAGGGAAAGAGACGACGGACTCGATTGTTAGTACCCTTGTACACAGAAGAGCGAGCCTAAGAGTGAGTGAATCCCCTCAACATTCGTCGTACCGCAGTCCGACTCGGCAAAGCCCACACGCTTGTTCTCTGTGTCAAAGATGACGTCAAACCCGACCATCGTACTCGCACCGAGAACTGTTTACAGCACGCAATCCGAGCCAGAGAACGACGAACCGACCATCGTCGCTCAGTCCGTCAGTTTCTTGCTCGACACGGACCCACTGCTCACTGGCGTAAGAGAGTGAGAGCGAACGTACCACCGCCACTGCGCTCTGAGAAGTGAAAGTTGCCGTAGTAGTACGCGCCATTGTCTGCAGGTGTCAAGTACTTGTGCGGTGGAATCACGAGCTCAACGTCGTCGCTGCCGCTCCCGCCGTCGAGTACGATCGTGATGTTTGGGAGCGCCGCCAAGTCATCTTCATTCAGGTCCATCTTGTTCTCACTGTACGCGACACCAGCTGCATGCTCGAACGCCCGCAAGAACGCCCGTGAGCCAGCAGCGACAAAGAACGTGTCGGTCGTGCCGCTGTCGACGATCACGCCTTTGCCCGAGTTGAGCTCCGAGACGCCGAGGCCGAGCGTCACGTCTGCAACGAGAATGTCCTTCACGCGCACGGGGTACCACCCCGAGTTGTCGCTCACGAGCGGTGTGTACGCCACGTCGGTCGTGTGGTGCGTATAGTCGACACCGCCGAGCACGAGACTCCCGCTAGTCGCACCAAAGCAGAGCGAGAAGACGTCGTGTGCGAGTCGTTTCGCCCGTACCATGTGCGACAAGATTGTCGACGGGTGCCGGCCTAAACCCATGATCCCATTCTCCTTCTGCGTGATAAAGAGCCCTGGTGATAGTGAAGAGAAGAGTGTGAGGAGCCAGCCAATCAGCCAGTCAGCCAGTCAGTTTGCCCGTCCAGTACGGGTCGTACCCGTCTCTTTGGTCTGGCACCCGAGTGGGAACCGCACGCCGTAGTGGCGCATAATGAGGTCGGCGTTCGCGCCTGAGAAGCCGCCGACCCACACGAGCTCGTCGACCACCACAGCCTGCCACATGCTGCCTTCTGTGTAGCCCTGGCTGATATAACAGCGGTCGTCTCGGCACGAGTTGCACGCCAACGAGGCCTCGCACGTGGCAAACTTCGCAGTTGTCGACTTAGTCACGTCAAAGAATGGGTCCGTGTGGTCGCCGCAGCCTTTGCAGCTGGTTCGGAATCGCACCACACGCTCGTTTAGTGGCCATACGTTCGTCCATACAGCGCTACAGTACGTACGAGGAGCACGGGAGCGCTGTTAAGTGGCTGCCAGTGTCGACAATCACTGACGCGCGTTGGGCCGGGACGCCCAAGTAGAGCTCTGCGTAGTGGGTCCTGATGCATTCCGACCGTCACAACGTCATCACAAGTGCCATACGCACACATACAGACACGGGAATGAAAGCGCACGGACGTACCCAAGCCCCACACGCAACGGCGCTTCGCTGTACACGACGCTCGCGTTTGTGTCGTGCTCGTGGTCGGGAGCGGGAGCGAGACGGCGCCGGACGCGCTGCTGCTGCTGTGCGAGAGTCGCGATTGATTGCGTACGCGTGAGCGGCACGCGGAGCAGCGAGGGAGAGGACGCTGATGCGCTGGCGATGCACACGCCGAGCGCGAGGAGCATGACTTGGTGGCGCATTTTGGCCAATGTGAGCGAGTTTGCTTGCCCAAACTGAAAACGTTTTTTTTTTTTAAAAAACTGGTTCAGCTATTTCAAAATAATAGTTAGCTTCATAATTGAATATTTACAGCATTCTGCCCAATCAGTGGCAGTTGCCCAGCTAAAATTCAAATTGCACCAGGTAAGATGTGCCCTTGTGCTTGTCAATGACAATACTTCTGACGTTCCTCGCTCAAGCAACTCAAGCGATGCGGACCATCCGGAATGTCCGCTTCGGCGTGCATGTGCGCCCAGTTGCGCTCTGAGCTTGTGAGGGTTTGCGGGCTCACAATCATCTCCTGTGAATTCAGTCAACTGCAACAACCAACTCAAAATCATTCCCACTGACACTTCGACATCTCGTCGGGTTCTCGTCGGGTGCAGTAGTTTTGTTTTGATATCCCGATCAAGATCTCTCGCACACACTTGAACCTGCCGTCTTTCGAGCACCCACCCACCCGCCGCCTCCGCCCTCAAGATGCTCGCGCTCCTTCGCTCTGCGCAACGCGCCGCCCCCGCCGCTACCGCCGTGTCACGCGTGGCGTTCTTCTCCACTGCCACGGAGCCGCTTGTGCTCGTGGAGAAGGTCGACAGCTACGCGGTCGTGCGCCTGAACCGCGCGCCTGTCAACTCGCTCAGCTTGGCGGTGCGTGTGATTGCTCTCCAGTTCGTGACGTGACGCTGGCTTTGTGCGTTATCAAGTGCAGTGGATTGATGGTGTGGTTGCACCTTATGTGTGTGCGTGCATTTGTCAATCCAACAGCTCATCCAAGAGCTCGACAACACGATCCAGACGCTGGAACAGGACAAGAGCGTCCGGTGCGACTCACACGCGTCAACAACGAACTGCTGGTGTACTGAAACTCACCTTGTGGGTGTAAACATTTGTCCATGATGACGCGCAGTGGGATGATCCTCGCGTCGTCGAACCAGAAGGTCTTTAGCGCGGGCTTGGACCTCATGGAGATGTACCAGCCGCAGGTCCGTCCGTACCCGCCCGTACTCAAGACGCACACTGGTTACAGCTGAGCGAGCCTCTCCTCACCCTCTCCACTGTGCTGTGTATCCTCGGTCGGAATGAATCGCAGCCAGCACAGCTCGCCAAGTTCTGGGCGTCGCTCCAAGACCTCTTCCTGCGCCTGTACACGACGCGTCTCGCGTCTGTGGCTGCGATTGAGGGTCACAGCCCTGCTGGTGGCTGCTTGCTCGCGCTCTGCTGCGACTACCGCATCATGACGGCCGGGAAGCCGATGATCGGACTGAACGAGACGCAGCTCGGCATTGTCGCGCCCACGTGGTTCCGAGACGCGTTTGTCAACACGATTGGCCACCGTGAAGCCGAGAAGATGCTCGGCCTCGGGCTGCAGGTGGACGCAACAAAGGCGAAAGCGATCGGACTCGTTGACGAAGCAGTGGCGCTTGAAGAGGTCTTCCCACGCTCTCAGGCGGCGATTGAGAAGTGGCTTGCGATCCCAGGTGTGTATTGGAGTTGTGGTGGTGGTTCGAGTGGTTTTTGAGGCTTTGTGTGAATATCTCACTGTTTGTATGGCACACCCTGCAGACAATGCTCGCGTGCGGACCAAACTGCTGATGCGGCAGGAGACTGCGGACCGCCTCCGTGTGAACCGTGCGGCGGATTTGGAGGAGTTTACGGACTTCGCGCAGACAGACAAGGTGCAAAAGTCCCTTGGGTGGTACATCAACTCGCTCAAGAAGAAGAACTGAGAGAGCCACGGTCTCTGGGCCACGTAACGCCCACCAGCCCACCACAATAACAACCTGTGGTTGGCTCCTCGAGTGAATTCAACGCTGTGGTCTTTCCAAGTCGCCACTACAACAGTCAAAGAATGGGGAGGGTGGAACACAAGAAGATCTCTTTGTGAGTGCGTTTGTGCAGCAGCATTGTGAGGTCAGAGAAGGTGGTTGACTGCGTTGGTCTCCAGTCGGTGCCTTGGCAGCCACTTCCACCACTGGCGTGCACCAGCGTCACCACCACATCATTGTCGTGACCAACATGGTCATCACGTGCGTCTGCAGGCATAGCGTGTATTATTGATGCAGAGATTCTGACCATCAGGGCAAAAGGGACTGGTCATTGTGTTTTGGCGACTTCTAGTACTCCAACATGTATCAACCCCAGGATCTGGTCCACCACGCGCAAGTGCTGTCGATTTCGCCAGCGTCACTACAACCACTTCTGTCGTTGTCACTGGCCATGACGTCTGGAACTGTCGGCATGCATCAACGTGGATCTGGGCGCGTGCGATCTTTTTGTTCCCGCAGTTGGCAACAGATTTGAAATCGAATGCGGGCTGGAACTGGACGTAAGCGATCCGGACTGCGGCATTTTGGTGGTGAGGCAACTCGGAGTGTGGTCGCTCTTGAGCGTGGCAGTCTCGACCACGCTGTTGTACGTACGATATGCAGAGAATGAGCCGCTCGTTGGTGATCTTAGTCGATTGATTATCTGCTTCACAGCGACGTTGCGTTCGCAGGAAGAAGCTTTCGTGCTGAGTTTGTGAAAGAAAGCCTTCTCTCTCCATTTGGCGTTCGCCTCTTTTGCGTCGATCCATAATTAGAGTCCAGCATGTCGTTCTCATTTGACCACAGCATACCACAAGTCAATCAATTATCCAGGTTGGTTGCAGAGAGCGCGTATGCACTGAATCTCTTCGTCCTCAATCGGTTTGTAGAGGGTCCACTCGTGGCAGGGCAACGGCCAACTGCCCAACCTTCACTAATCATCATCGTGTGGTGAGAAAACTAAACGCCACACCACACGCTCGCTGTCTGCAACGCTGGAACGGCTTGTGCCCCACGCGCCCACCCGCTCCACACCTCCACACAAAACAAGAAGAGCGCCATGGCCGCTGCCGACGCGGACAGCGTGCTCACGCACAGCTTCCTTTCCTATACGATGCTCAAAGAGGTGCTCGAGGCCTCCAACATTTCAGACGACGAGGAGGTGCGTTGCATCTGTGTGTGCTGCTGGTAGCTAGTGCTCCTTCCACTTGAAGGCAACAGTATAGCGTGCTCGGAGCCTAAGACCGAGCGACTGGCAGGCCGTGATGGTGACGCGCATGCGCGTGGATCCGAGGCACGTGGACGAGTTCGAGCGCCTCCTGCGCCTCATTCTCAAGAACACACACACGATCGGCCACGTCTCGACATGCGTCGTCAAGCCACCGCCCGGCGAGTTCACGTACACGTCCATCGTACGTCCACTGCAGCCAATGCTCGACACTTTATGGACCACACCACTCACGCTCTTTATCCCATCCCATATTCCCATACTCAGGTCAAGTACTCGAGTCTCCGTGCCATGCGGCAGATCTACCCGTCGACCGTCGCGAGTGGCGTGGACTTTTATAAATTATTGGCAGCACGGGACTCGCTCTTGCTCGAGCCACCAACGTACCAGATTGAAGCAGGGTGCGTCGTCTTGGCTGCTCCTTACTGCGTACAATACAGGACTTCATCTTCTCACTCCCTCTCTTTTATCACTATACTCAGGTTTGGGACGTGGATCGAGTCGGACGGCAACACAAAGCCCATGCGCGGCGACGACGCAGACGACGACGCGAACCTCGTGTACCAGAACGTCCCAGGCCCGTGCTGCAACGACAGCTGCGAGAACCCGCACGGTCTCAACGTCCGCGCGTCGTTTGTCGTCCCCACCAAGAACTTCCAGCTCTTCCAGCCGCGGTACCAGCGCAACAACAAGAAGGGCGGGCAGAAGAACCTCCGGTGCTTCCCGAGCTGCCGCAATGGCCGCCACGTGAGCTCAGGCTTTTGTGGCGACTCGATCCGCGTCCACGTTGGCGTGTCGCGCGTGACCGAGTCGGGCGGTGTCAAGATCTGTCCGATCCAGACGTCGCAGCCGATTGTGCTCACGTTTGCGCGCTTTGTGAACCTCGACGGCGCGTTCGACATGACTGTGTCGGGCCCAGAAGTGTTCCCAGGACAGACGATCGACAAGGCTGACGTGCTCGCGTGGGTGCGCGACAAGGAGCACCCGATGAACCCGCTCTTCCCAGGGATCTTACGTGGAGCGGCGATGGAGACAGCGTCGCAGTCGGCGATCTTTGAGTTCAATGCCGAGTGCAAAGCGTGGCACTATGGCTGGACAGCGCCGCGTGGCCAAGGGCTCTCAGGCAGTGACGCCCAGCACGTGCTCGAAGTGCTCTTTATGAAGCCCATGGGCGCGTACATGTACTGCCTCGAACGCTTGCGCTCGGACGGCTTCTCGATCTACTCGAGTCGGCGCGCGAGCCACGCGGCAGTGAAGCCCGAGGTGTTTGAGAACGAAGACACGGACGACCGGATCGTCAAGCGGAAGCGGTCGCAAGCGCCGCCGTCGCCGTCGACAACGATCTCGTCCACGACGTCGGACTCGCCGGTCGAGTCGCCAGAGAAAGAGCGAGCGCTGCCGCGTTCGGGAGGACCAACGGGTCCTCAGAGTTTCAACCCGATGCTGGTGGGGGGATTCTCGAACGCGTCGTCGTCGAGTGCGTTCAAGGCCGAGAGGCCGTTTCGTGGCGGCGGGAACGTGTCGATGAGCAGCTGTCCGCCGTCGAGCGGCTTTGACAATGCGATGCTCAGTGGGATGCTGCTGAACGGTGGGACCGCGACAGAGCAGCAGCAGCAGCTCCAGCTGCAGCAACAGCTGCAACGCCAGCTCCAGCTCCAGCAACAGCACCACCAGCACCAACACCAACGCCAGCACCAGCAGTTGCCTCCTGGCGAAGCGATCATTGGCCAGGTCGTGGCGCCAACGAATGTGCTGCTGCCGCAGTACCCGCCCGGCGACCTCATGAGCCACATGCTCTTCTCGGACCTGCTGCCGCCTCGGCGTGTCGTCGCGTCGGAAGAGCTGCCGTGGTCCGAGTTGTACAACCTCTTTGACGCGGTGTCGTCGCTGCCGATGGACCAGAGCGACGACGACCCGGACCGGGACGATGACAGCCCCGGGAGCACGCCGACCACGTCGAGCCGTGGCGACAACGACGAGCTCGCAGAGCTCCGTCAACAGGAGCAGGTGCAGCACTCGATCTTGAACTACATGTGAGAGCACACACGTCCGTGGATCGATCGCCCTCCTCCCTCCCTCCTACTTTAGTACTGTTGGACGCTGTCGGTTGAGAGCGAGAGAAGATCGAGAGAGAGAATGAGACGAACGAACGAATGCGATGGCGTGTGGAGATGCCGTCAACGACAGTCGTGAGCAACTTACAGTAAGTTACGTAGCTATTCAAACGTGCAGTGAGGGGAAGGAAGAAGAGAAGGCACCATGGTACATGGGGGAGGGCGACGTAGAGGGAGTCCGGATGATAAAATAAGGAAGCGGGCGACGGACGACCCAACGCTCCTACCCGCCGAGGGCTTCCTTCGCGTGCGCCATACACCAGCCCTTGCGCTGGGCCCACTTGGCGCACTTGTCGTCCTTGCATCGGACGCCGCCGCCATGGTTGCGGCACAAGTGCTTCAGATGCGCCTTCTTGTGGCACCCGTCGACCGCACAGTACTCGCCGCCGCCGTGCGACTTGCAGAGCCCTTTCGACTGTGACGCACGCACGCAGCCCTCAAACTTGCACCGCGAGCCTCCGCCGTGCGCGATGCACAGCCCGCGGCTCTGGCTGTTCTTCGTGCAGCCTTCATGCACGCACTGGTGCGCGCCGCCGTGCTTCTTGCACTTCTGGTGCGACCGCGCACGGTTCAGACAGCCCGGGTGGTCGCACTGTCGACTCCGCGTCTTCTTCGGCGCGCTGCTGCCAAGCATGCTGACGTCTTCGTCGTCGTCGTAGTCGGCACCGATGGCGGCCTTGCTGTTCTTTCCTGTGCGTGACGACGCAGATGCGGCCGAAGGCGTCGCTGTCGCTGGTGGCTGACTCAGTGTTGACGACGCCATTCCGTCCCCTGTTGCCGAAGATGATCGCAGGACGCCAGCGCCTTGAGGAGGCTGCGCGACAGGCGACGGCTGGCGGTGGTGCGGCGATCGCCGCGTGTCGACACTCGCATTCCGCGCGAGACTGCGGAACCCGCCGGCGCCAGCTGCAGTGAGCGGCTTGTCGGGCGTTGAGCTCATCGAAGGAGTCGCCGGAGACCTTGCGCCAAACCTGCTACTTGAAGCGGACGACGCCGGCCGACTGCTGATGCTGTTGCTGCTGTTGATGGTGCTGCTCTCTGGTGTCGTCTTGCGCTTCCGGTGGTTCGACGGCATCACGGGCCGTTCCATCCGTGGCTCAGGCAGCAACCGCCGGTCCCCGACCGACTTTGTCGCGATTCCCGTCCCACTCGCTGGCTTCGACAGATTGTCGTGACTTGACGTCCCGAGCGGCGTCGTCGGCGTCTGAGTGCCGCTCTCCATTGGGCCGTACAAGTAGTCGAAGTCGCCCTGGTTCAGCTCCGACAGCTGCGGGTACTCGATCCGCAGCTCCTCCTCTGGCATGTACAGTTGTTGTTGCTGCTGCTGCGACGCTGTGGACCCCGCAGGCGTCGTCGACCCGCTCGCGCGCTGCTGGCGGTCAGCGTCCGGGTCATACGCAAGGAGGTTCCCGCTGTTCGGGCCGTTCCAGAGCGAGTAGAACGTGTGGTCGTAGTCCGGAATCAGTTCACTGCCGCCAAGCATCGATGGTGAGCCCAACGACCCGAGCCCTGGGAAGCCACGACCGCCAGTGTCGATCGACATCCCATGGCCACTGCTGCTGGTGCTACTCGCGTTGTTGGTGCTGTTGTTGTTGTTGGTGCTGGTGCTGGCGGCCGTAGGCGTTTGACTGGTGCTCGATAGTGAGCTCATGACCGGCGACATCCGGCTGAAGAACCAGTCGCTGCTAAAGTCCGGGAGCGGGTTCTCGCGCTCGTAGCCTGACGGCTGCGTTTGGATCGTCAGCGGTGGTGACTGGGTCGGGTGGTGGTAGCCACTGTACAACCCACTGGCGCCGCTCGTCGACTCGAGGGGCCGCAGGAAGCTGTCGGAACTACTACTACCGCCTCCACCTCCTCCTCCTGCTGTGCCCATTGTTGTCGATGATGGCGTCATCACAGGCGAACTGCGTCCGTACGTGCTGCTGCCGCCACTGCTGCTGGTCGTGCTGCTGAGACGAGGACGCTTCCCCACCGACGGGGACTCGCCACTATGCGGGTAGTAGCCAGCAGCAGCTGTCCCACTGGAGCCTTGTCCTGGGGCCGAGTACCCGCCTCCAGTGGCGCTCGCAAGCGGCTGTTGTTGTTGCTGCTGCTGCCGTCGGTCCACGTCGCTCACGTGTGACAGAAAGAGCGCTCCGCCAGCGCCAGAAGCGGCACCTGTGCTGTTGTTGTTGCTGCTTGTCGCAGCCATTGGTCGGAACTGGGCCTGTTGTGCCTGTGCCTGTGCCTGTGCCTGTGGTTGTACCGCGCGCCAGTTTGGATCGCGGTCAAACGTGCCCATGAGCGCAGGGCCGAGCGCTCCCCCTTCGCTCGCGTCCGCCGTCGCGTCGCCTGCTGTCGACCGGTTCGCGTACGGCGCTGAACGCGTCCGCCGGCCACCTGTCGGCTGCTGCTGCTGCGTGGGTTGGGGCTGCAGCGCCCAGAGCCACTCGCTGTCGCCGCTAAAGAGCGGAAGCGCACTGGCGTCGGCCGCGTCGAAGCGGAAGCCGCCGCTGCTGCTGCTGCTGTCGTCCGCTGCCACTACCACTGCTGCCGCCAGCCCTGCGTTCACGGGGACCGCTGCCACGGACGTCGTTGTGTCTCGTGCGCTCACGCTGGTTGCGTGCTCTTCTGCCGCCTGCTGTCTACTGCAGGTGTTACGCGCTCTCGCTTGCTCTCTCGCTGTTGCGCGCGGGTGTGTCCACACTTACAAGAGATCGCACTCGACTCGGCCGGCGCTGTCTCTTCTCTTTCTTCGCGCTCTGCTTTGCTTTGCGAACGCTCGCCACTGTTGTTTGTGTGGGCTTCTTCCTTCCTCGCGAAAGTCGTCACGCAAGTTTAAATTTTTCAGACATTTCCGAAAATGGGTTGACGACACTTTTCCGTGACTTGGGGTTTGTATGCTGGCTAATTTCGTGTAAAATCAGCCACTACATTTCGATATTTCAAGAAAAAGATAATGAAAAATCAGAAATAGGGCTAAAGAGACACGCGTCCTCCTTGCTTACTTTTTAGAAATATGACCTCAAACTCGATCAATCGAGAATTGTCAAAAGAAGTACCACTCACCCAACTTCTGTGCTCGAAGGTAGCTTGCAATGTGCGGACGTGGTGGTGGCTGCTGCTTGCATCACGCAGCAATACATACATACAGTAACGCAAGGCGCACTTTAACGTTGTCTTCCCCTGTTTTCGTCACCAGTACATCCGAAGGTCGCCAAAAAAACTGATCTGGATTCATATTTGCGAAAACTGTGTGACACAAGTTTGCGTAATCAGGAAACGCATTTCGACCAATCAAATCACGTGTTCGTCTTTTTGTCCCGCAGCTGTGCGTTTGTTCACAGTGTTCTTGCCTAACGTGCCGCAGTATGGTCAATCGATTCTTGCACCGCCCCAGGCATGTCTGCGCATCGCACAATGTCCTTCTTCCATGCTGCAGCGAGGTACCAAACAAGTTTCGTAAATCCTGGTGTGTCGAGACAATTTTCGAATTTCCAAAAAACAAAATTAGCCTGCGTGTCTCAAAAATAACAGCTACAAACTTCAAGCTAAAAAAGTGTAGGTGACCAGCAGTTCCGTTTCACTCTTTTTGTCGGTAAACCGGGATACGCAACTTGAAGCTTTCGAAAAACCACCAGTCCATCAAACGTGTGGTGCTGTTCGACCTCCGAAACACGAACGTTCAGATCATGTGTGGGTTACAAGTGTGTGTTTCCAATCCATGCAGGTAGTTATGCATCTCGTGAGAGTCCCAGAAGATCTCAAACCCTCCTACCAAATGCGCCATGTAGTCACAGCGTTCACGCGCTGCTTCTCACGACGTTGGCGCCTAGTGTGCACTGCGAGTGTCGCTTCCGACGTGCTCGCTCCGTCAATCGCTCGTTCGTCCGCCTCAACGTCTTCGTCCAAGTAGCCGCTGTCTCCAAACTCGACTCCAGCGTAGAGCTGGTCGCAGCAACTCGCGAGCTTAGAAGCCCGAGTCGTGGTGTTGTCGGATGCGCTATTCTCAGTGTCTTCGACGTCTTCGACCACCTGGAGCGGGATCCACACGTACGAAGACGGGAGGTCGGAGAACTCGCGCACACCTGCCCAAACACGCTGGAGGCAGCCCGTTGCGTTCATGAGTACACTCCACACTGGCGCGAGCGCTTCCGCGATGTCTGCTAGTACCGTCGTGTTGCCTCGCACATCGACATCGCTCTCACTGTCGCTGGTGTAGATGGTCCGGCTCGCTTCACGCGACAGGTCGCTGGTAGCACCGCTACTCGCTGTACTCGCGTCGCTCTCCATGCCACTCTCGGAGCCGTCTCCGTCGCTCTCTACAGCGACAAATAGGGCACGCAGTGAAGCGGCCAGCTGCATCGCCACTCGCGCGCCCGATGCGCTCAGTCTCCGGGTCTTGAGCGGCGGCTCTTGCGGTTCTTCATGACGCTCTCGCTGCTGGAAGGGCAGCAGCTCTCGCTTCGGCGTCACCCACCGAGGCGACTGGAACGCACTCTTTGCGGGAGCATTAACACCGAGCTCACGTGGCTCGTGCTGTGAGCGAGCAATTCCGACCAGCGCCGTCAATGGGGAGATCGTCATGCTCGTACGTTTGCACTTCCCCTTGGCTGCCGCCTGCGCTGGCGTCCAGAGTGCGTGATCGGCGGGGACTCGCTGGCTCTGAGCGGACGGCGACAGGAGCTCGATCTTGTATTGCTGCTGAGGCGACAAGAAGCTCCCAGCAGCCAGAGCTGTTGACTGGTGTGGAAGTTCTGCTTGTGCTCCTGACGTTGCGAGCGAGGCAATGGGTTCATTCGCTGACGTTCGGCTCGTGATCGTCGTTCCCGGACTCCTCTCCTCTCTGGCTCGCGTGTTCGTCATCGACATCTCTGATACAGATGTCGTTGTTAGTTGCTCGACCTGCGCTTCAGCTAACAGGCGCAGTACTTGTACTGGGGCGCTGTCGTGTTCCCATGGAGAGATGAACAGAAAGCAGAACGTGTCGACCAGTCGCTGCTGGTTTGCGAGTGCGTTTGCGTTCGAAGTCCCCGTGGGTGGGAGCGGTGGCAGCACGAGCCCCGCAGCGACGAGGCGTTCGACGTCGTGCTCAGTCAGTTTGACCAACACATTTGAGGCAGCCGGAGGCTGGAGGGAGGCGCCGTGAAGACGAAGGAGGCGCATCGTGGCAAACTTTGTGAGGTGAGGTCACTGTGCCCAAGAATGGCTACATTTGGGATGTGAAACGGTTCCACTGCAGTTCTGTCGAAGCGAAAAATATACGTCCGCGTGGGTTTCTTCACTATGAACGTGTGCAATTCGACATTTACATACGTGGCCGCAGTGCTGACGCAACAGAGTTAATTGGCGCCAAGTGAAACAACTCGTTGGCGCCAAAAACAGTCCCAGACTGTCGAGCACTGGAACAGGCGGCACAAGGACTGCTCCTGCACACGCAGGAGTAACGCGATGGATACGGACCTGTTCGCGAACCTCACGGCGCTGTCGCCGCCGCCGTCGACCGCGCATTGCCTCGCAGCTGCGCGCTCTCGAGCCACAATGACAACGACCGTCTCGGCCGTAACCACCACCACAACCACTGACAACAACGACGACGACGACGCGCTTGGCGCGTGCGAGTCGGCGAGCAGCAGCGGTTTGCAGTGGAGCGCAGACCCGAGCGCGTTCACAGGCGGCGTGCGCAGCCACGTCCAGCAGCAGTCGCCGCTGCGCATGCGGCTGGCGCTGGACTTGAGCTCGAGTGCGCGCCAGCAGCACGCGTTCCGCCCCGAGCGGGTGTCCATCTCACAGCTGAGCCAGAACACGAGCTACAGTCAGCAGCAGTTCGCCGAGCTCTTTTACGCCGACTCGCAAGAGGACGACGTCGACGGCATCCTAGACACTACGACAACCAGCAGCAGCGCAACTGGAGCCGGCGGTGCTGCGACGTTTGTGACGCGAGGGAGTCAGCGTACCGGCACTCGGCGGTCGCCTCCGCCGGCAGTTCGTTTCACGACAGAGGCCGCACGCACACCGAAGAGTGACGAGGACGCCGTACGGGACGACGCCGGTGGGGTGAGGACGCTGTCCCAGACGCCGCTGGGTGGGCGTGCGAACCAAACCAGTGCGTTGTCCATCTCGGAGGACGTGGCACTTGGTGCAGTGAGCACAACGCGGGACGCGTCCGTCGTGGCGCTGTCGAACCGATTGGGACACGACAAGGAGGAGGAGGAGGATAGTGAGAACTGTAACAGGGACGACACTGGCGATGACGGCATCGACAGAGGTCCGGACGCTTCTTCAAAGCTGGCTCGCGACGAGCAGGAGACGGAGCGTTTCCCGGACAGTGCAAGCGACGACGACAGCGACGCGTTCCCAGACACACAAGCTCTCAGTGACACGGAAACGGACGAGGGGGGCGAGTACGACATGGAGAACGCCAACACGGAGCCCATGACGGAGGATGGGACTGAGCCGATGGAGGCGTCGATGGGTGGGGATAGCGGCGCAGAGCTGGAAGCAGCAGACGACGACGATGACAACGATGTGCCACCGACACAGCGGAGTAGCTCTCCAACGCAGCCGTCGGTCGCGGGAACCCTCTCTCCTGTCCAAGACAGTCACGGGAAAGTGGCGCCGTCTCCAGGTCGCACAGTGTTGCGTCGACGGGACAAGACCACGTCGTGGCCGCCGCCGACAGACTCGGAGCACCCGGACGTTGTGTTCGACGGCGCGTCGTCCTGTCGTGATGATGGTGCAGAGACTGTCGAAGCACAAGCGAAAGTGTCGTCTGCGAGTCGGAACCTCGCGTTCTCGTTCGCGCTCCCAGACTCCCAGGAGAACGCATCGCAGAGTGTGGAGACCGCTCCTGACGTCTCTTCCCTCGGCAATCCCGCGTCAAGTGGTGCGATCCGTCCAAGCGACACGGACGCAGCAATCGGGAGGATGCGATCGCCTCGAACGCGCACGAGCGAGCGAGGTGGAGGGCTCCCAAGGCCACCGGTTGCTGCACCCGCGAGTTCGGAAGTGGACCATTCGAGTGACGCGGTGTCGACAGGCACGAGCAGCGTCGAGTCGACGCCGACCCGACGGACGCGCAAGCGGTCTGCGCCGTCTCCGGACGTTGGAATAGCAGATGCGCCGACGCCAGCGAAGCGTGCGACAGCGACAGCTCGTCGAAGCCAGCGCGCCACTCCGTCCACGAGAACGGGCCTTGGGACGCCAGGCCGACCCGCCGCGCCCAGTCTGCGCACACGCTCGAGCCCTACGACGCCGCTGGCGCCACCGAGCCGCACGGTCTCGGCGCGCTCGAAGAACATGTTCAAGACCAAGTACGACTTTTGCGTCACGGGGTTCGCGAGCGACACGCAAGCGAAAGTCGTGAAGCTGATTGAAGACCACGGCGGGCGTGTGGGCGAGAAGGAGATGCTGCATCCAACGTACGAGAAGCCTGTCGTCGTAGTCGCCACAGCGATCGCATGGCGCAAGCTCAAGTTCCGGTACGCGGTCGCGTGCGGCATCCCTGTCGTCCATCCCGAGTGGCTCCGTGCGTGCGTGAAAGCCGGCGAGGTGGTGCCGTTCGCGGGCTACTTTGTGCCGTCTGGCTACTCGATCGTCCACCGCAAGTTTGAGTGTCTTCCAGTGCGTCCGCTCGCCGTCTTTGCCGGTCTGTCGTTCGGGATTCCGTACGACGTGGAGCTTTCGTCCAAGACGAGTACGAAGGACCTCGGGGATCTAATTGCGTTTCTCTTGCGAGCGTGCGGCGCAACGCGTGTTGTCGAGGTGCGTGGACAGGTAGTTGTATGGAGAGAGAGAGAGAGAGGGACTGAACGAAGCGCTGGGTGGCGTGCGTTGTTTGCTTCACACACGCAGGGTCTGACGCTGTCGACAGAGAAGGAGGTGGACATTGTGCTCTCGGACGAGATCACCAAGGTGCTCTCTTCGTAGTGTGTGGTAGTCGTGTGTAATGGTTGAGCGTCTAGTGCTCACGTCCTGATGGTGTGACTGGTTGGAGGTGCAGACGTGCAGACTGTACAGCATGCGGCACAATGTCCCCGTGAAAAACTTCTCGTGGGTCACAGAGTGCATTGTGCTGCAGGTATTGTCGGCTCCTTCCACCTGCTCTCGTTCGTACGCCTGGAAACGGTCGGAGCTGGTAAAGATGGAGGATCGCACTCACGAACCAAACCGTCTGCTCTCGTACAGCGGCTTGCGCGGCTCGACGACGAGCTCTTTGAGCCCTACTCGCACGAGAACGAGCACCAGTCGTTGCTAGCGGCGACCGCGTACATTGGCGGTGCTGAGCGGTGCGTTGCCGCCTCTCGCTCGTCTCCTCCCGTCTCGTCTCTGTCGGCTCTCGTAGTCTCGAGAGCTAACCACGCTGCGCGATCTGAGTGACAGGACGCAAGTGAAGCTCTACACGGGCGAACTCGTGCTCGTGGACCTCCCACGGAACCAGATTGAGCACTTTCTGCTCTTTAACGTGTGCGAGATCCTCCGCATCACGCGCGAGAGCCGCGAGACTGGCGATCGTGACGACGATGACGCAGACGACGTGATGCTCGAGGTTGGCGTCGTGAAGCGGTGCGTGCCAACGTGCGAGTGGCGAAACGGGCGTGTGGGCGCTCATGACGTTGCGTATGGATGCCTGACACGCTCTCTATTTGTTGGGTACTGCTGATGGTCACCTAGGACGCCGAACTCGCCCATGCTCGCGCGCGTCCACACGGACATCCGGAAGATCCCTGCGAGCCAAGTCCTGCGGCGCGTCGTTGCGGTCTCGCGCGCCGACTTTGAAGCTGTCGCTTACAAGGACGAGAGCATGTTTTACTACGAGGACGACGAGGGGGACGAGGGGATGGAGGGGGAGGAAGCGGATCGTGAGACATAGGGACAAGAGCGCGCACGCGTCGATTGGAACGAGCGACCTGCCTGTTCGTCTTGTGTCTTGCAGAGAGGTGTGGTCACTGCTCACGCTCGTCCAGCGCCATGCGGTGAGGGATGAACAAGTGCATCCACGGCTGCGAGAAGAGCGCGTGTGTGTGTGTGTGTGAGAGAGAGAGCTCACGGACGCACGCCATGGCGACGCAGAGTAGCCAGTCAGTCAGTCGATCGGACCTTTTGAATGGGATCGACACCCGCGTCGGTGAACACGGTCTGCTCTCAGCACGCACAATTGCGTCATTCGCTACTCGAGTCCAACGGGAGGGTGAGAGTGTGTGTGGACGCACACACCTGCCACGAGACGATGCCCAAGTGCGTGATGAGCATCCGGTAGTAGTTGGTGAACGTCTCGGCGAGGAAGCTCCACTTCCCATTGAGGTCGCGGAACCAGATCTCAGGTCCGTCTACGTGGAGCAGATAGGAACCAATGCCGATCGACACGTGAGCGTCGCGACTGCGACTGGGATCGATGATAACAGGGAGGTCCACATGACGCAACGGACCTTCAAAGTACACGAGCATCACGTCGCCATGTTTGGGGGACGACTCGAGCGGGAACGCTGCGACCTCTTCTTTGGTGAACTGATGAGCGAAAGAGAGGACGGTCAGGTCGGTCCGATGTCCGTCCGATTCAGAGTCGTGCCACAGTACGCACTCGTTTCTCGGCGACGCGAGGCTGGTCCGCAGTGCGACAGAAGGCTCGGAACTTGCGCACAGCGCACTTGTGCATGTCCTGGATCGCGTTCAGCGAAAAGTGGCCGACGAGCACGCGGGCGTCTGCCATCCAGCGCATGAGGTATTAGGTCGCCCACTCCCTCCCTCTCTCTTTCCACATTCCCACGAGCCACACATACCTCGGAACGACACGAACCACTTGACGCTCAAGCCGTTCGTGGTGGTGAGGAAGCGCTTGAGGTCGTCCGGCAGCGCACATGGGAAGTTCTTCTGCTCCCAGATTGCGAGCTGGACAGGGCTCGTACCGACCATCTCTGTCGGCTCGAGGTCGCTCACGTACTGATGCGCCTGGAGGTACGAGAACACGCTGAGCGACATGTCGTCCAGGAGCTGCATCGCGGCCGAGAATGGGGTCATGGTGGTGCTGGTGGTCGCTCTTGGGAAGAGACCACAGGAGGACGCTGAAGCGACGGCTCCCTCTTTCAGGCGAAAGGACCTTCGACGAGGGATGAACCAGAATCCAACGAGAACGATGCTGCTACTCGCAGGAGCACTCAATCACGTTCGCAATAGGCACTAACTGCCCTTGCTGCCTTCGTGCCAGAGGCTGTTAGCTCACTCGGTGGCTGTCTACATGAGCGTGCACTGGTCCCCGCCAGGCATTCCGTTCACTTAACACACAGTCAACAGAGAGAAATGGACGTCAGAAGAAGTTAGCCACCATCATCATGCGACAGTGTACCAGCCCCAAGACATCAGTAGACCAACGCACTCGGCATGCCTGGCATTCCTGCCATGCCTGGGAACATCCCTGGACCCTGTGAACCACCAAACAACGAAGCAACCAGTCATCAGTACGTAAGCACGCACGTAGTCAGCCAATCAGCACGTCGCGAGCAGCTTCCAAACCACCACACGGCCGAGCCCCCAAGCGTTGGAACGCACCATGTTGGGCATCACTGGCATGCCTTCGTCGTCAAACTGGAGCCCTGGTGCGAGGTCCTTGACAATCTCGGACGGCGGTTGACCAGTTTCCTGCATCTCCTGCATCAGCTCCGACAGCCGCGCAAAGTTGTCCGGCTCCGACTCGTACACGGCAATGATCTGCTGGAAGTACTGGTACTGCTTCCCGTATCTGGAGCGTTCACATGCAACAAACAAGACAAGCAAATGCGTCAGTGCGTTCGCCAAGCAGCAGGCTGGTACTCGCTGTAGACTGTGGGAGGACGGACCGCTCGTAGTCCTCTTTCGACAGCAGCGACTCCTTCTCCGCTAGCCACTCTGGATACTGTGCAGCAGGAGACAGAAGCAAGCGCGGTCTCTACGAGTCAGTCTCTTGTCCAGTAAAAGAGAAGAGAGAGCCCTGCTGTCTCTCTTCCTCCCTCTCCATCACACACTTGGAAGGCCACTACTGAACGTACTCTCTCGCAGATCTGACGCATTGGGTCGTACATCACGTCCTTCGACAGCAGCTGCTGCATCATTCCGTCCACCAGGTCCTGGAAGTCGCTCTACAGTATGCACCACAAGACATAGACCCAGACCCACGTCACCACCAGCACCTAGCAACCAAGAGACAGACACTCTCCTCTCTCTCTCTCTCACACTCGCACCTTCTCGCCCATTTGCTCAAACTTCTTCATCATCTCGTCCATCATCTCTTCCCCCATGGCTTCCAGCTGCGCGGTCTCCATCCCTTCCATGTCTTCCGCCGCTTTCGACATGTTCTGGACCAATCAAATGCGACAAGTCAACACCCCACTAGAGCACAGGACCCTCCTTCTGCTCTTAGAAAGCGACACACGGACGAACCTGAAGGGTCTTTGCGACACCAATGCTCACGTCGTCCTCGTCGGTCGTGGTCCCGGAAACAGCCGCATTCTCGGTGCTCTTGAGCGAGCCCAAGAGCGTCTCGATGCTCTTTCCGTCCTCTACACAGCGTCCACACAAACCCACACGTCAATTAACCTCAGTCTCGCCCATACAAACCACTCAAACGGACGGACGTACCGTCAGTCCCGAGCTCTCGAAACGCCTGCTCCAGCACGTGCTGAAACTCCGGATTCTGCGCGTCCTCGAGGAACTTGGACATGCTCTGCAAGAGAGCGCTGTGAGCATACAGTAGACCATACTACTCGACGTGAAGCGCCAGCACAAGGAGGGCCCACTCACCTCTTTCAACGAGTCCATCTCGTTCGCTTCGCTAGCTGCGAGCGTCGCACTGGCCTCAGCATACGCTGCCGCGATCTCCGGGGCCGCTGGCACCGCTGGGCAGGCGAGAGACGAGTAATGGCGCCGTCACGTTAGCGTCTCATAGAGTCCCAACGAGAGAGTCACAGACGCGTTCCAGATGGTACCTGCAGCTTTGCTCAGCTCATCGCTAAAGTCGTCCAGTGCGTCTGCGGACAGCGAGCGGAGGTGAGCGCACAGCTTGCGACGAAGAGAATCTTAATCCCGCACCACGCACCGTCCAGGAGGTCGTCCAGGTCCACGTCTTCGTCCTCCGCTGGCGCCGCTCGCTTCTGTTCCTGCTCGTCACTCATTTTTTGCTCAAGCCGAATGATGCGACTTTCTTCCAAAAATTATGAAACTTTACAATAAAATTAAGAACAGTATTACAATACGGAAAGCACCATAATCTGCTACTCATGTTACGGATTATGGACATCAAATGGAATACACACATATTATGGATACGTATTAATGGGATGCATGCATTTATGGAATGCACACAACATTCCGCATAAAATGCATATCCATAATATTGATTTTTACCTTAAGTTCAGTACATTAACTGATACTAGTATGGTAGAATATCATCATGTTTCCAATCTCACTCAAATACATGCTTTCTCTGTCACGCACATTTAGCGAATCATAAAATAGTACTATTGCAATTTTGACGAATCACAGGAGACAAGACTCAAATTTTGACCAATCACAGAGCAGTACTGTCCCGAATTTAATTTCCAACCATTCCAACAATATCGAGTTGGAAAGTGTCTGTGATATGCAATATGCTAAACAGCAATTTATTTTTAGACTGCGTACATATCGTCTTCGTTCCAACAAGACCGCCATCACAGTCAATTGGAGCCCATCGCGATGTCGGTCGCATCACTGATCCAGCCAACAGCCAGCGCAGCCGAATGACCACGGTCAAGGCGTGCGAGGTCTACCTCGGGACTGAGAACATCACGGTGGACGAAGCACGAGACCGCATTGATCAGGATCTTTAAGGTAGAAGTCTGTGTATCATTTTAGATAAGTTTGCGATGTCCTTGGTAGAGAAGGAAGGTCGGCTCGGGAAGCCTCTCGCTAGGAGCTTGGTGCTCTCCTACTTCGGGAACGTGAAGAACTGGCTTGTGGAAGAGTATCCGCAGCAAGGGCAAGTTGCCTCTAAGCGCTTGCAGAAGATGCTATCAACTGTGGACCGGTACTGCGCCAAGCGCGCACAAGAAGGCGTCGTAAAGCAAGCCCCGTCGTGTGCGAAGAAAGACCTCGGCATACTTGTCAAGACGATCTACGGACACGCAACAACCTCAGGCGACTACCTCGACGTACCCTGATGGCGATGCTCTGGTATTTGTATGGCCGCGACTCTGACGCTGAGCAACTCGTGAAGAACCAGCTCTCCATCTATCCGAGCGCGAAGCGCTCTGAATTACTGCGCTTAGGTTCTTGTGTTGACAATGCTGAACTTGTGAGTTAATGCATAGGTGGTGTGTTGTTCTCGAGGTTCAAGAGAGTGAAGACAGCAACTCAGCAAGGCGTCTTGTTGTTTAAAGACCCACTGGACTTTTCCACATGCCCGCCCCACTCCTTGAAGTGACGATGGCGTTGCAGAGGTCACCGGAGCGTCGAATCTTCCCTCAGTTCCTACACGCAGCCCGCAAGCTGGACGAGCTCGACAATTGCTCGGACGACGAAATTGGTCTCATTGATGTTCTTGTGCTGGATACGCCAGCGCAACAGCCTGGGCAAGCAATGGAAAACAAAGCGACGACACCGGGCGCGCGCGCGTTCGTCAACAGACTGCCCAACAACATCAGCAAAATCCCGAGCGCGCGAGATGCGGGTCTCACCCAAAATTTATCGTCACATTCATTCCGGCGCCTTGCTCGCGAACGCCACGGGCTGCATGCCCGAGCCCTGGTCCTGCATGAGCACTGCCCCACACCCCACCTTACACGCGTCGGTCACCAACACAAAGTCACGGGCGAAGACTGGATGGAGTAGTACTGGTTTCTCGCAGAGAACTGTGCGCAGGTCCTCGAAAGCCACTTGTTGCTCGTCGTTCCACTCGAACAGCACGTCCTTCCTCAACAACTGCATCAGTGGTGACGCCCGTACCGCAAACCTGGGTATGAAGCGTCGGTACTAGCCGACTAGATGCACGAAACGCTTGACCCCTTGCTCGTCTTTGGGTGGTGGGAAGCTCGTCACCGCTGTCACGAGCCGATCCAGTGGGTGGATGCCAGCTGCCGTGAGCCGGTGTCCAAGGTAATCAATCTCACGTGCCGCGAAACGACACTTCGACACCTTGACGGTCAGCCCGGCCTCGTCCAGCCGGTGTAGCACTGTCGCCACTCCACCATGTGTTGCTCCAAGCTTCCCATCGAGGAGATCACGACGTCGTCCAAGTAGACAAAGCACGACGTCCAAAGCAACCCCCTCCGTACGCTGTCCATGAGCCGTTGAAACGTGCTCGGTGCGTTCGCCAAGCCAAACGGCATTCGCTTGAAGCGAAAGAGACCGTCGCGCGTCAGGAACGCGCTCTTGTACCGGTCCTCTTCAGCCAACTCTATCTGCCAGTAGCCGCTCTGCAAATCCAGGGTTGTGAACCATGATGACCCGTGCAAGATCTCGAGCGTCTCATCGACGCGAGGCAGGGAGTACACATCCCGCCTCGTGATGGTGTTGAGCTCGTGATAGTCGATACAAAACCTGATAGACCCGTCCTTCTTGCGCACCAGCACCACTGGGGACGCCCAAGCGCCGTTCCCGAGCTCTATCACCCGTCGTGAAGCATCTGCGTGACCTCCTTGCTAATCACCTCCTGTTCCGAGACTGACGCTCGCCACCGCCGCCGGTAGATTGGCGCTGTGTCTCCTGTCGGGATGAAGTGCCGGACGCCGGTCGCGTTCCCTTGTGCTTTCGTAGTAGGTTTGGAAAGTGCCGAAGCACCTTGAGTACTAGTGCCCTGTCCTCCGTCGAGAGCTCCCCAGTGTTGACCTGCTCCTCGTCTATCAATGGCTCCGTCTTCTCGCCACGACACCGCGACAACCACGCCGTCACTCGCTCTCGACTCAATGCGCCGGAGAACGGTTTGATGTCGGTGCTCGGCATCAGCGGGTGCCAGGTACCGAGCGCTCGCCTGCTTGGTACTCGTACTCGCTTCTTCGACGTATTCATCACCATGAGCATGATTGCGCCGTTGCGAACCGTCGCGACTGTTTGTGGCATCGGCACCTCGCGCATCCACTGTGCTCTCGGTATGAACACGCCAACCTCCCCTTCAAGTCCGTTCACAGGCGTCCTGAGCAGCGTTCGTGACTCTGGTGCTACGAACGCACCGCGGCCCGTCCTCACCAGACGCACGCTCGCGCCGCCACTGCGACACTGGAACGGCAGCACGACTTGCACACCGTCTTGTTCGTAGACCATCTCACATGTCGCGAAGCTGATGCTCGTCCGATGCTGCTCGTGAAAGTCCTTGCCGAGGATGAATAACCCGTCGTTGCCCTCGACGACCAGCGCGTCCCGCTCGATGCGTTGCTTGTACTTGGTCACTGCCGCGAACCGCCAGACGCCTTCTACCGCGAACGGAGTTTCTCCGAGCCCGTACACCTTGTCAACCGCCGGCCGCCTCTCGCACTGCGCGCCCCAGCGCTTCATGTCTGCTCCAGCGAGTGAATACGCCGCACAGGTGTCCAACTTTAGACCCAAGTCCCGTCCTCGGATGCTGGCAACCGCCGTCGACAGCACATCCACCTCGACGGTGAGTACACGACTGTCTGGACGAGCGTCGCTCGCTGCGACTTCTTTTCTGGGTTCGTCGCCGCTCACAACTGTCCCCTCATTCACACACGCGTTCTTGCTCGCAGCAGTCTCATGCGTTACTTGTCGCGTCGCGTGTTCATCTCCAATACGTTCCAGCCACGCCGCTACGTCGCGCTCCACTCTCGCAAGTTCGTCAGCAGTCGACGTTGCTGGTTCACTGCCGACCCCTGGTTCTGCTTCTCGTTCTCGCTCAGATGTCGACGCTCTTCCCTTCTCGTTCCTATTCCTCCGTTGTGTGGTTGACCCAACGTTACGACTTGAGGTCAAACCAACTCTCCGCGGCGACACGCCACCTCGCTGCAGCACTCTCGTCTCGACACCACCTCTTGGTAGCACCACCAGCGGCCTTCCATCATCGTCTTCATCACTGATTCTTTCATGAGCTCGCGCACTCTCCGAACGCAGATTCGAGCCAGCTACGTCCGGCGCTCGTTTCCCGCCTCACTATGCGGCTCTTGCTTGACCTTGCTGGCCGTTGCAACGCTTCCAGACTCCTTCAAAGGCTCGGCTGTCCTCTTCGTGTCACGCTCCGTCTTCGGCGCCGTGCAGTCTCGTGCGTAGTGCCCTAGTTGCTGGCGCCGGTAACACCGTACGTCTTCGATTTTATGCTGCTTGAAGTCCTTCGCGTCCTTGCGTGGACCTCGGTGGTCACCGTCACGCCTCTTCTTTGGTGTTTCGGACGTTCGTAGCTTCTTGCGCTTGGGGGGAGTCGGCGGGTCGCTCTCAGCTGAGGCGTCGTCTGCTTCCTCTCCCTTCACCGGGAACACCCGAGACTGCTTCTGTCGTGACAGGATCCCGTCCATTCCGTCGCCTCAACGAACGCGTGTCGCCGCCACGATTGATTCGTTCAAAGAACGCGGCTCGTTCATCGACAAGATGCGGCTAGTGTCAGCGTCGATGCCGTCGACGAACGTTGTCACAAAGATCGAGTCGTCGATAGACGACCCAATGCCAATCCGCTGGGGTTCGTCAGCGTACTGAGCGTACGTCTCCGTCGGAGCCTTCACACGCGTCATGATGTTCTTGATCTTCCTCTCGATCGACATCGTTGACCCGAACTAGGTCGCCATCAGCATGGCCAAGTGGTGGAACGTCCTGTCCTGTTCCGCGATCCGGCTTGACATGTTGCCAAACCACGTTCCCGCTGTACCCGCCAACAGCGCTGTCAGGTGCGTGTACAGCGCCACCGCGGGCCACTTCTCGCCCTGCAGCGCCTCGCCCGCCACGATCACGTTTCGCAAGTTCATCAGCCAGGTTGAGACGTTGTCGTGCTCGCGATTGAAGCACGGCACACGGATGTTGTTGAAGTGATGAACGCCGCGTCGCGCACTTACCACGCTTTGCTCTCGAGCCCTGCCGTCCCGGTCGCGTTCGCAATCGTTCCGCTCGCGCTCAACGAGCAATCTCATCACGTTCAGCATCTCCGTCTGGTTGCGCATCACCGTTGCCGTGACGCTATCGCCATCGTACGATGTCGCCGAGACCGTCGGCGAGCTTGCTTGCTGGCCACTCGACGGGTTTCTGCCGTGGTCGATTGTACTCCAAACGCCATCGCTTCCTGATCCAGGTGGCGACGCCGGTTGCCGCCCTCTTGGCGTCGGCCCAGAGTCACTCGATGCTGCGCCTGCCACTCCATCAGGCGTCACGGTCGCCGAGTCGTTCGTCGCCGCCACTGGCGATGCTCCGTCTGAGCCTGCCGCCTTCAGCGCGCCGCTCGGCGTAATCGTCGGTCCGGCTGCCGTCATCGGCTGCCGTCGTGCTTGAGCCGCCGTGCCGCCTGTCGCGCTGCCGCCACCGCCCGACGCACTGGGTCCTAGTGTTGACAAGCCGGCGCGATAAATGGTCGCCGGCGTTCCTGCCGCGCTCGACGTCGTCGTCGACGCGCTCGGACTTGACGCCGCGGTGCTTGTCCCGATCTGGGCGCGTAGCTGTCCGTGGCGTTTCTCCCGCTTCTTGTGGTGGTTCGTCATTGTCTGGAACCTTGACGCACTTGGTACGAGAGCCGCTTTCACTTGTATCGGCGTGCTCGTGGCGTACCCAGCTTCTCCACCATGTAACACCGGGGGTCAACGGGATGAAGTTGACCTCCGAGGTTAGAAAGATCACGTCAAGTTTAGCTTAGATATCGACGCTCGCTCTGCTCAGAACGTCCTGGCTTGACTTGTGCGCTGCTCGGGAACTTCCGAAGTGAGCCTCGAGCGCTCTCGCTGAGCTCTTCGTTCCGCTGCTCACTCGCTCCTGGATCCAAACCGTCGGGTTCGCGCGACTCCTCGCGCTCGGCGACCCTTGAAGCTCACTGCTCTGGAGCGTCCCTTGGTGCTCCTTCAACGGCACGCTGCTCCCAGAGTCTTGTCTGGACTCCGACCGGTGCCAGCAATAGCAGCCGATCTTACAGCGCCTTTCATGGCCACACACTTGAACGACGGTACCAGTCTGGTGTACTTGGCAGTTCGTGTAGCGCATTGCTGGCAACCAGTCTGACCCGTGCCGATTGTCGATCTTGGTTTTGGGAAATCTATCTCTCCAAATATAATATCCGTATAAATTCTCTGGAATTTTTCCTGATTTACTCCGGGATCTGACTTGATCTACCTTTTCTGAAAATATTTTCTGATTTTTGACTGTTCTGGTGACCTTTACGCGACCTTTTATAAATAACCCGAGAATTTTTTTCTTGAAATATCTGAAACTTAAAATAATTTCAGGTCTTCCCAAGAGGTCTACCTTTGTCCTCGGAAGACATCCCCTTAAATTAATTTCGTATAGGAAACATTCGTGCCACATTCATAAATTTACCTAATAATAGGTCATAAACGGTATGTTTTTGGTGAGATTGTTGCTCGTTCTGGGGTGGTTGACAATTCTTTCCCTTGTACAGAAATGTCTGTCCTCGGCAGACATCCAGAAACATACGGATTACATTTCCGACTACCCTTCTACCTGCCCTTATATCTGAAGATGCTTGGTCTGCTGTCACCGAAATAGGACAAAAATGGAAAGCCACTTTTGTGTCATTGTCGCTAAGCAAGCAATTGTGAAGGTGTTGAGCACTACACACGAACAGTGCCACTTTCCTGGTACATGTATAACAGGAAATTGATACTGTATGACAGCCATTTGGACGGCGTTTATCGGCAATGCATACATCATGTTAACCCATACCTGAAGGGTTGAATTCCAGAGCTTCACCAGGCAAGCCACGGCACTGTTTAGTATAGTCAGTATAAGGTTTGTCAGGATGTATCGCTAAAATGTCCGAACTTGGACGAAATTCAAATCGGGTTGGAACAGTGACGGTATGGATGAATATGCTTACCATTCCGACTGATCAAAACAGTGGCCCTGTTGCTGTGCATATTTTTATCAAATTGTGGGTGTCCGTCTGTGATAATTATCCAATCATAGGTCTGTATTTTCCGCGTGTCATTCCGACCGTTCCGACCAATATTAAGTCGGAACCATCACGAAATATGTGAACACATACTGGGAGTCTGTCAAACTTCTCCTGACAAAATACCATCACGGTTCCTCCAACGCGACCACTCTGTCCTGGTTTAACTGACTTTCCTAGCGAACAGCATACATTCAGCAGTCTAGTTGTTGCGCTGACGCGTTGGCAACACTTCGCCTTTTGCAGAAATGGAGTTGCTTACCCCCCGCCAACACCCAGAAGGCGCGCGCAACGGCGCTGAGCTCGTTCGCCCACTTCTTAGCGGAGCAAAACGTTGGTGAGGACTCTGTCCACGCCTGCATTACGAGTGACGCGTCAGGCGCGCGTCTCTTGGCCGTGATGGAGCGGTTTGGTATGTATCGGATGTGCGCGACTGCCAGTAACGGAAAGCCATTAGCGAAGAACTCTGTCGTCTCATACTTTAGGCATGTTAAGGTGTGGATGCTAGATGTGCATCCTGCATTGCGTGCCTTGGTTGACAGTGTGCTCTTGCGTATGGCGAAAGTGCTCGAAAGACACTGTGAGAAGCGTGTTGACGGCGGGCATGTGCAAAAAGCACCACAATCCACGAAAGACGACTTGCGTTCTTTGTTAGAATGCATGTATTTAAATGCATCTGGTGTGCGCGACTACCAGGATGCCGCTTTAGTGTGTCTCATGTGGCACTGTTTTAGCCGCGCGTCCGATTTGGCGCATGTGCAGAAGGTGCATCTGTCTATGAGCGCCGACTCCACCCTCTTCGTCAGGCTGCTAAGGATGAAGACCGCTCAAGAACAAGGGCTCACTCTGGTTCCAGACAAGTCAAGCTACTTTGCCTGCCCTCTCTTCGCATTGGCGGCGGCGCTCGCCATGCAAGACTCGCCA
>JAASGD010000047.1:0-49859 GCA_023334115.1 Globisporangium megalacanthum
ACTACATTGGCGGCGTGACGGTCGCAGAGCTGGCGGCGTACCGCTTCCTGAACCAGACGCAGGCGCAGTTCACGTTCATTGTCGCAGCCACAGCGGTTTGCAACGGGAACCGCCTCCTGCGTGCGATCTGAGGTGACCGTCACTCCACCAAGTGCCCACAAGTGGTGATGAGTGTGTACAGTATACAGTATACAGTATACAGTGCGGCTGCCAACTGAACACGAACGATTATCAAGCTTACGAAGAGCGGCAAGCTACGAGCGCCAGTGTGCGTGCTGGCTCTTTCTCACACGTCACAGAATCAAACAATGACGTTCAGAGGAAACACCAGAGCAAACGCGCCGTACGCACCGCGGCCGCCATACAGAAACGCAATCCGCGGTGCCAGCAGCCGTCACGCCGTCTCGATCACCGTCCACGGCCACGACGCGAGGAACCGGAGCCGCGCTGCGAGGTACAGCGCCGCGGTCGTCGTCACTGCAGTCTCTGACTTGGTAAAGTCGTTCGGGAACTTCTCGTCGACGAGAAACGAGCGCGCGTGGGCGACTGAGATCGTCTCGCTGTCGTAGTCGCCGAGCACGAGCAGAAACGCCGCGGCTTCCGCGTACGCAGCCGCTTCGCGGTTGAGCCCAAAGTCAAAGTGCGGGTCTGTTCGCTTGCACTCGGTCTCTCGGTCGGCTCGGAAGTGCGCGAGCACGCGCTTCGTAATCAGCTCGTCGTCTTTGCCGCCTGCGCGCGTAAACAGCTCGTTCGCGAGCGTGCGGTTCACAAGCGACGGGTCCGTGCCAAAGAATGCGTCATCGTGTACGAGCGACGCGTCGTGCTCAATAAAGTTGTGCTGGCCGAGGTCTGCGAGCGTAAAGTGCGGCGGCACCATCTTCGCGAGCGTCTGGGCGAGTGACGGGTGGACGTTGAGTACCGTGACAAGCGCGTCCTGGACGATCTGAGGGGTCAGCCCCTTGCCATCGCGCGACAGGAACCCGTGGTTTGCAAGCGTGTTGAGACACGGACACGGTGCGCGGTGGTAGCGCCGCGTGTTGTTTGGGAAGCCGCCAGTCTCGCTCGCTGGCGGGCGGACGTACGCGTGGTCGTCAGCGGCGACGGTCGCTAACGAGCGGGCCTGCGCCTTGAGAGCGGTCGGCAGCTGCGTGCGGAGGCTGCGGGCGTGCGCTGCGTGGAGCTGCAGCAGCGTCGCGAGTGACGCGAACACAGCGAACGCTGCGAGGACGAGTGTGCGCAGTGACGCCATGTGCTCGGAACGCTTCAACTTGGAGAATGAGGGGGTTGGACCAACGGGACGAGAATCTATTACACACGGGAGAGAAGGGTAGAGATCATTTGTATGATAGAGAAAGGTAAATATTGATCGCTTTTATCGGGGTATTATGTACAATAAGTGAAATAAAACAGAAATGCAGGCATAAAAGTCGAAAAAGCTAGTGATAAGCTGCAGAACATCACTTTATGCATGTAGACACAAGAGTGTTGTGCGTTTGCAGTCATTCCGACAGGAAGCAAGATCCAACTGTGCTCATGTCGCAGATCCACTTCAACTTTGCGGATGATGAACCTGCATAATTTCATAACCTGGCTGCTCAGAAGCGCCGAGCACTCGCGTCCTCGACCGTGACGAGCAGCGGCCCCTTGACCGACAGCACGGCGGACACGGCGTACGTAAAGTTCTCTGGCGGCTTCACGGTCTTCACGCTGTACTTGCTCACAATGTACGCGAGCGCGGCTTTCAGTTCAAAGATGCCCACGCGCATGCCTGGACAGATGCGTGGACCAGCGTGGAAGCTCACGAACTTGGTCGCAGGCACGTGGACAATCTTCTGCTTGCCTGTCACTGCGTCCGTCTCGAGCCAGCGCTCCGGCTTGAACTCGGCCGCGTCCGGGCCCCAGACGTTCGGATTCCGGCCGAGTGCGTACGACGGGATGTACACGCGCGTGCCTTTCGGGACGAACGTGCCGTCTGAGAGCGTCGTGTCGCGGTTCGCCTCCTTCGCGTTCAGTGGCACGATCGGGTGCAGGCGCAGCGTCTCTTTTACGACCGCTTCGACGAGCACGAGCTGGTCCACGTCGTCCATCGACGGCACGTACGCGCGGTCCGTGAAGAGCGTCGGGAGCTGTTGTTCCAGCTCGGTGCGCAGCTGCCGCTCCACGTCCGGGTGCCGGTTGAGCATGATGAAGCACCACATGAGCGTCGTGGCTGTGCTGTCCTTCCCGGCGCCGATGATGGAGAACGCAATGTCGCGAAGCAGCTTAAAGTCCTGCTCTGAGACGTTCTCAAGGTCCATTTCGTCCATAAAGAGCGAAATCACGTCTTTTGTCGGCAGCTGGGTCGCTGAGTGATGGTCATTTCGACGCTGCAGATTCTGGGAGATGATGTCGTTCATGGCGCCGTGCATCGTTTCGAGACACGCGCGCATCTTCAGCTCCTGGCCGACGTTGAAGAAGCGCATGGCGCGCCAGAGAAAGTTCGGTTGCTGGAACCGCGCTTCGAGCGACTCGCTGAGCGTACTGAGCGAGACCACGAACGGGTTGTTCTCCCGCCGTTCGAGCGCGTGCGTCTGGAGCCCAAAGCCGACTTCGGCAAAGATGTCGAACGACATTTGGTGACAGGCTTCGCCAAAGTTGAGTGGCGCTGTCTCAGCCGCTGCGTCTGCGAGGACGGTGCCCATGACGCGAATGTACTTGTGGATCGCTGACGTAATCGTTTCGCGGAACGACCGCATCGTAAAGAGGTGGCTGAGTTTCTTGCGTTGGTAGCGCCACTGGTCGCCGTCGACGGCGATGATCGAGTCGCCAAAGACGTCGTCGAACACGAGCTTCATCTCGGGGCCCTTGTCCCAGATCTCGAACTGCGTCTTGAGCACGTCTTCAAAGTGCTCGTGGCTGCTGAGCACGAGCATCGGTGCGGAGCCGAGGATCTGCAGCCGCCACGGCCGCCAGCCGTGGAGCGCACACTGCTCGGCGATCCAGTCGTGCGCGCGGTGGGTCTGGTGCTTGGCCAAGTCGAGCGTGTTGCCGAGGATCGGGAGCGTCGACGCTGGCGCTGGGAGGTGGGCGATTGCCCGTTGCTTGGCGTCTGGGAGGGCAATGTACGCGAGGGCGCCACCAGCGACAACGGCGACGAGGAGCGGCCAGGCCGAGTCCGACATCGTGTGGGTCTTGTTCAGGCTTGTGTGGTCGATGCGCAGCGAGTTGGACAATGGCATGGAATCTAGGGCGGTGGTGGAGGCACACGTTCACGGACGCACGGACGCGAAGAAGAAGGAGAAGAGGCTGGAAGTGGGATCCACCAACTTCCGGACAGGCCATCGTTGCACGAGTGAGTCAGTGGCTCGTCCGCGCAGGCTGGCGACTGTGCGCGCTGCACCTTCGCTTGTTTGTATGGCCATTCGAGGGCAGTTTGGACGCCGCGCGCCGACTCCATGGAGGCGCCTCCTGTTGAGTCTGTTGAGAGCTCATTCGCTCGCGTTTGAGGACAAATGAGACGGCTTCTGGTGGTGTTGCTCACTGACTGTACACACATTCATGTTTGTGTCCGAGGTCCGGGGACAACCGCTTTTCACGCGACAGCGAGACCCGCGGCACCGCTTCGTCTCCAGTTGCCGCCTGACCTTGCAGAGATCGTGGTCTCTCGTCGTCTCAGAGAGTGTGGGCTCAATCTCATTCGTGGGCTTTTATCGTGAGACGGCGTCGCTGCGGCCGATGACTTCGACAATCAAAGGTGTGGAATTCTGAAGGTTTTGGCGATGTTGAAGACTCCAATCTTTCCTTTGCATACAAGTCGCAAGTTTGCACACGTCGCACATTCCATGGTCTCATTTCCCTGCCAGCAGACAGGACGGCGGGACCACCCCCAGCTTGCACTGACGTGGATCGTGACTCAGCGGATGCGCCGTAGATCTGCTCGCATTCCCGAATCTGCGGACCGCCCACCACGGCCACACCAACGGCTCGCGAACGCGACCAACGGGCGAGAACTCCCCCTCCTGCAGCGATGGACAAGCTGAGCGACTACTCGCCCTGGCTCGCGGCGGTCATCGCGGGCGGCGCCCTCGCGTACATTGCCCTCCCGGACGCCAGGCAGCGCGCAGTGGCCCACCTACCCGCCCCAACGTCCACGCTCCCAATCCTCGGCAACTCGCTCGACCTCCTCCAGAACCAGCACCACCGCGTGCACGACTGGATCACAGACCAGTGTCTCGTCCATGGCGGCAAACCGTGGCGGCTCCACATCCTCGGCGCGCCGCCGCTCGTTGTGCTCAGCAGCCACGAGCACTTTGAAGACGTGCTCAAGACGCAGTTCGAGGTCTGGGACAAGGGCGAACAGATGCACGACGTGTTTGCAGACGCCATGGGTGACTCGATCGCTGCTGTCGATGGCGACCAGTGGCGGTACCAGCGCAAGAAGCTCAGCCACCTCTTTACCATGCGGTCATTTCGCAAACGATTACGTCAGCGATCCAAAAGTACGTGCGCGTCATGGGTTCACTCTTGTCGCTCTTGTCGCTCTTGTCGCTCGACGCGTGCCACCGGATGGCGTTCGATATCTTTGCAGAAGTCGGCTTTGGGCTCGAGACCCACGCGCTGGAGCGGGGCGAGAACAACCCGTTCATTGCGTCGCTTAGGGTCCAGACGCAGGTGCTGGAAGCGCGTTTCCAGCAGCTGACGCTGCTGTGGAGGTTCAAGCGCTTCTTCTAGCTTGGGGATGAGAAGAAGCTCTCGCTAAGCTGAGCGAGAGCATCCGAGTGCTCGACGCAGCGATGCACCGCATCATCTCTGAGAACCTCGCGTGAGCGAGAGGGAGGAGAGACCATCATTCACCGACCGAACGGCCTACGAAAGACGTCATCTCGCTCTTTATGGACGAGATTAACAAGCCCGACGATGACGTCGACAAGGACAAGGACGAGTCAGCGATCGACTGTAAGTTCCTCCGCGACGTCGGCTTCACGATCCTCGCAGGCGGAAAGGACAGCACGGCGTCGTCCCTCATCTGGTGCTTCGTCATGCTGAACCGGCACGTGGACGTCGTCTCGAGCGTCCGTGACGAGCTCCGCGCGAAGCTCCCGAAGCTCTTTACAGACAAGACGTACGTGCCGTCGCTGGACGAGATCGAGACGCTCGTGTACTTGGAAGCCGCTCTGCGCGAGACTCTGCGTCTGAACCCCACGGTACCGCTGAACGCGAAGGAAGCGAACCGCGA
Source organism: Globisporangium megalacanthum (assembly GCA_023334115.1). Lineage (NCBI taxonomy): Eukaryota > Oomycota > Peronosporomycetes > Pythiales > Pythiaceae > Globisporangium > Globisporangium megalacanthum. Next base: position 5,216 of record JAASGD010000047.1, read on the forward strand.
CACGACGCTCTCGGACGGCACATTTCTCAAGAAAGGCACGCGCGTGTACATCCCGTCGTACGCACTCGCGCGCATGCCGCACGTGTGGGGCCCCGACGCCGCAAAGTACAAGCCCGAGCGCTGGATCAAGACAGACGCCGCCACAGGCAAGCAAACACTCCTTCACGTACCGGCGACCAAGTTCGTGACCTTCCACGCTGGTCCGCGCGTGTCTGGCAAGCGATTTGCGCTCTTCGAGCTCAAGGTCGCGCTCGCGTTCATGCTGAGCAAGTACGAGACCCAGACGCTGCGTGACCCGCACGAGTACACGTACGAGATGTCGGCCGTGTTGACGCTCAAGGGGCCATTACTTGTGCGCGTCGAGAGTCTCCGCGCCAAGAGCTTTTTGAACCTTCATTCGTGGTGTCGATTCAAGATCGTGGTTCTCAATCATCCGGTGTTTTTTCACTATTGAAATCCAGTTGGTATCCTTTTTTTCACCCATTTCACAACTCACCTTCAAGACCAGAAGAGAGCAGCGACGGAGCCGATGGACGCCGCCAGTAGCTCGTGGATTGCGCCGGCCGCTGCTGCGCTCGTGTGCGCGCTTGCGGTCTACGTGCTGACGCCCAGTGCAGCACAGCGTGCGCTCTCGAAACTGCCAACGCCGCCGTCGACGCTCCCACTGCTCGGCAACACGCTCGACCTCATGAAGTACCAGCTGCCGCGTCTGCACGACTGGATCGCAGAGCAGTGTCTGCTCCATGGCGGGCGGTCGTGGCTGCTTCAAGCGCTCGGAGCGCCGCCGCTCATCGTGCTGAGCTCTGTCGAGACGTTCGAAGACGTGCTCAAGACGCAGTTTGACGTCTTTGACAAGGGCGAACGCATGCGGCTGATCTTTCAAGACCTCATTGGCGACGGCATTGTCGCAGTCGACGGCGACAAGTGGCGCTTCCAGCGCAAAAAGCTCAGTAACCTCTTCACGCTGCGCGCATTCCGTGAGACAATCACGACAGCGATTCACACGTACATTCGCGTGCTCGGCGACGTGCTCGAGACCGCCGCAGACGACGGCGACGCGTCATCATTCGACTTTGGGACCGCGTGCCACCGCATGACGTTCGACGTGTTTGCGGAAGTGGGGTTTGGGCTCCGCAAGAACCTCCTCGCCAGTGGCGCGACGACCTCGTTTCTCCAGTCGCTCAATACAGCAGGCGAAGTCCTCGAACACCGCTTCCACCAGCCCGATTCGCTCTGGCAGCTCAAGCGCTTCTTGCGCATCGGCGACGAGAAGCGCTTGGCGGAAGCCACGGATGCACTCAACACGGAAGTGTACGCAATCATCTACGAGAGTCTACGCCGCAAGAACGACCCCAAGCACGCTGAGACCCACGCTGGGAAGGACGTCGTGTCGCTTTTCCTGGACGAACTCGACCACGAGCAGCCAACGTCATCATCATCGTCCTCTTCCGGTCTGAAAGTCGACATCAAGTTCCTCCGCGACGTCGGCATCACGGTCCTCGCAGCGGGGAAGGACACGACTGCGTGGACGATCATTTGGTTCGTCATCCGCTTGAACCGGGCGCCTCACGTGGCAACAGCTATCCGAGACGAGCTGCGGGCTCAGCTGCCCCAGCTCTTTACGGACCGCGCGTACGTGCCGTCGATGGACGACGTGGAGAGCCTCGTGTACCTGGAAGCGGCGTTAAGGGAGACGATGCGACTGCACCCGATCATCCCACTGAACGCCAAGGAGGCGAACCGCGACACAACGCTCTCAGACGGCACGTTCGTCCCGAAAGGGGCGCGCGTGTACATTCCCTCGTACGCCCTTGGCCGCATGCCGCACGTGTGGGGCCCCGACGCCGCGGAGTTCAAGCCCGAACGGTGGCTCGAGACAGACGCCGCGACAGGCAAGCGGAAGATTGCCCAAGTGCCTGCGACCAAGTTCGTGACCTTCCACGCGGGTCCCCGTATCTGTCTCGGGATGCGCTTCGCAGTCTTTGAGCTCAAGGCCACGCTCGCGTACGTGATGAGCAAGTACGAGCTCGCGACGGTGAAGCCGCCGCAGGACTTTACGTACGCCATCTCGTCCGGACTGACGGTCAAGGGGCCAGTGCTCGTGAACGTCTCGCGGTACCCGACCACCACATGAGTCGGTGGATCCCCTCGTTTTCTTCACTACTGCATTCGAATTTCCTTCCAGCACGCCACGTCCTTCAATACAATTAATTCTTGGTCGTTCCCTCACTCCCTCACGCCGCCACTGCGGCTCCACGAATGGGCGTCGCACGCACCATCACGGGACCCAGAATGCTGAGCACGAGCGACTTGTCGTACGCAAACCCACGCGGATCCTTCTCCGTCGTGAACGCGAACCGCGCAAGCAGCGCCGAGAGCGCAATCTTCATCTCCAGGAGCGAGAACGTGCGGCCGAGACACGTGCGCGGGCCGCCGCTGAACGTCGTGAACTTGAACGGCGAGAAGACGCGGACCTTCCCGGTATCGGCGTCGAGCCACCGTTCCGGCTTGAACTCGGCTGCGTCGGGGCCCCACACTGCCGCCATGCGCGCCATGGCGTAGTTGGGCATGAGGACCTTCGTCCCGGCGCTGACGAACGTGCCGTCCACGAGCGTCACGTCCGCTGTTGACGTGCGAACGTTGGTCGGGACGACCGGGTACAGTCTCAGCGTCTCTTTGATCGCGGCATCGAGGTACGGGAGGTCGTTTGTCTGCTCCTTTGTAGGCACCGCGTCGTCGCCTGCGGCCATGAAACCCGGCAGGTTGGCGGCGAGTTCCGCACGGATTCGCTCCTGGACGTGCGGGTACATGGCCATGTGGATGAGGAACCACGACATGCCGTACGCTGTCGTCTCCCGGCCCCCCGAGATGAACGACATGGCCATGTCTCGGATCACGCGGGGCTCGGGGAGCTTCCTGTCGCTGTCGTTGCTGTTGATAAAGAGGTCGACCAGGTCGGTGGAGCGCTGCTTCTCGTTCGCCTCTGCTGGCCTTCCAGCGCTCGTAGCGATCGCGTCGCTGATGATACGGAGGATGAAGTGGTCGACCCACGCAATGTCCTCGCTCTGCTGCCGCTCAGGGCCGACGCCGAGTGCTTTCAATGCCTTCCAGAGCCACGTCGGCTGCTCGTTCCGGTGCAGCACAATGTTGCCAATACGGCGGAAGCGGTCAAAGAATTCGGCGTTCCCGTGCTCGAGGAAGTGGAGGTCGACGCCAAAGCTGATCTTCGTGAACACGTCGGTCGCGTACAGTTCCAGCACGTGTTTCACGTCAAACGCGTCGCCCTTGAGCGCTGCGTCCCGCACAACAGCGACGAGCCGCGCAGTGTGGCGTCGGATCGTGGGCTCCATCACGTCGCGCATCATGTGGGGCGTAAAGAGCCGACTCGCAGTCGTGCGCTGGTGGAACCAGTTGGCACCGTCTGCGTTCAGAATGCCGTCGCCAAAGAGGTCCTGGAGCGCGTCTCGGAACGCGGCCCCGCGTGGAAAGACGTCAAACTGGGTCTTGAGCACGTCTTCAACGGTCGCTTCAGTGTAGATGACGACCATCGGCGGCTGGCCGACGACTTTAAAGACCCACGGCACGCCGCCGAACTGGCGGCAGTTCTCCGTGAACCAGTCGTGGAGCCGCATTCGCTGCGTGAACATCGCGTCCAGCGTGTTCCCAAGCACCGGGAGCGTGGAGCTCGGGCGTGGCAGCGCCGCCACTGCACGGTCCTGGGCACTCGGGAGCAGCGCGTAGAGGAACGCGAGAAGGAGTAAAAGGCTAATGACGAACGCTGAGAGCTCCGTCTCGTGGAGTAGCGCGTGAAGGACGACGTGGACGTCCATGGCGGGTCGGGTCGAGGCACTGGAGCTGGAGCTGTGAGCGTTCTCAAGCAGATCGGAGACTGTGCTTCAGCAGCGAGTGGAGGCAACTTGGCACTGGTGGCACTGGGAAAGTGGGGAGAGACAGGTAGCTACAGCATAGCGGACTTGGATATGAGAGGGATAGAAGTGGAAGCAGGATCTGGCGCTGACTGATGGGCATCTTGACAGTGAATTTCAGCAGGGTCGAAGACTGGTGTATTCGTTCTACTTTCCAGAATGGCCATACCATAGGACTGTAAACAATCCATGAATGAATCGCATGCTTCCTTTGAAAAAAAAGCCCAGACATCACGGAAGTGAACAAACTCCCCATTGACAGGCATCAAGTCGTACTTAGTCGGAGTGTTCTATCAACTGCTTCTATCGCCAGCATCCCGTGGCTTACAACTTCCTCCGCTTCTTCTGGTCATGCTTGAGGATCTTCTTCACCACCTTGTTCTTCATGCTCTGGATCTGGCGCGTCGACACGAGCACCTTGGACTGCACGTGCTTGCTCTTCTTGATCATCATATAGTGCTTCAAGCGCTTCTTCTCCTTGTTTGTCGTGCCGCCGCCCGAGCGCTTCGCCTGGAAGTCCTCGCGCCCTTCCAAGACCGACCGCAGCCGCTCTTCCTGTGTCAACCGCTTGCGTTTCGAGTACCCTTCCAGGTCGCCCGGGTTCACCTTGGTCGCGTCCGCATCCGCCTTGGCCGCGAGCTCCTCGGCCTTCTTCTTCGCCCGGCTCTTGGGGTCCTTCATCGCCGCCTCGCGCTCCTTCTTGAGCATCTCAATGCGCTCAAAGTCGCGCGGTGTGAGGATCCGACGAGCGTCGAGACGCTCGCTCTGCGCCTTCTTCTGTGGCGGCGCGTCGCCTTCTTCTTCTTCCCCGTCCTGGTCGCCGTCCTCGTCCTCGTCTTCGTCTCCACCTTCTCCGTCCTCGCCCTCTTCTTCGACGTTGTCTCCTTCCTCGCCGGCTTCCACCAGCTCGTTCTCGTCGTTGAACTTGATCTGGCGCTCGTCCACGCCGTCGTCGTCCGAGTCGACGTCGACCCACTCGTCGTCCGACTCGTCCTCGGACTCGCTCGCGACTTCCCAGCCGTCCTGGTTCTCGTCGCCGTCGAACCGACCGGCAGCCTCCGCTTCTTCCAGCAGCTCCACACCGTCAACGCCTTCTGCCGCCACGAGCTCCCCAAACTGCTTCGGCTTGGCCGTGTCGTCGTGGAACTTGCCGCGTTCTTTGCGCTTCAAGAGCGTCGGGTGGATCTCGCGGATGAGGTTCAGCACCCCACGCGCAGCCATCACGGCACTCTTGTCGCGTGACTTGGAGTACATGATGAGGTCCGTGATGAGCACGTCCATGCCGTCGCACTCGAGCACGAGCGGGACACGGCGGAAGACCTCCCGGACGGCGTTGATACCGACGGCGATCACTTCGCTCGCACACCGCTCCGTGATAAAGTTGTGCGCAATGCTCTTCACGAGCGGGAGGAGCTCTTCTGGCGGGATGTCTTCGTGGCACGACTGGACGAGGTACGCGAGCACTTGCGTCACGTTCTGCTGGTGCGACTGGAGGTACCGCTGCAGGAGCGGGTAGAACGGCAGGAGCACGAGCTTGTGGAAGCCAATGACGCGGCTGATAAAGTTCATCATGAGGAGCTTCACTTCAAACCGCTCGGTGCACGCTTTCAGGAGCTTGAACTGCTTCTCCACGACGCCTTGCGGGTCGTTGAGCATCTCGATCGCAGGGAACGTCGCTTGGAACTCGACCACGCGCTTCCGCGCGCGTTTGTTCTTCTTGAGCGCTTCCACGGTCTCGCGATGGCGCTTCCGTGTCTTCTTCGAGTGCGCGTGGTAGTCGACCTCGACGAGCTGCTTCTTCTCCTTCTTCTGGTTCTCCTCGTCTTCGAGGATGTCGTCGTCGATGCCGAGGAAGAAGTTGATCGCCATCACGAGCAGCTTGGCATTCTTGCTCGTGCACGCCGTGACAATCACGTTCACACTGCGCTGGTCGTGCCACACTTTGCGCTTAAAGAGGTCGACAAGGACCTGGAGCGACTTGAGCGCCGCTTGCTCGTTTTCGTCCTGGAGCATCTCAAAGAGGAAGTTCTGGAGCGCTTTGTTCACCTTCTCGTTCTTCGACACGGCGTTGAGCTGCCGAATGTCGCTCACAATGTGCTTGTAGAGCAGCTCCCGCAAGCGCTTGTCGGGGCAACGGAAGAGCTCAAAGAAGAGCTTGAGCAGCGTGATCGCGTCCACGAGGTTGCGGTTGCGCATGAGCATGAGCGCCTGCACGAGCGTGCGGCGCAGGTCCTGGTCGAGCACGAGGTAGTTCTCGCGCAGCAGCTTCATGACCTGCGCGGGGAAGTCGGCCATCTCGCGCGGGTAGCACTTGGCCACGTGGCTCAAGAACGACACGAGCGCGCCAAAGTGCGCCGACTCCTTCGCGGGCTGCAGCAGGAAGAGCTGGTACTCGCTCTCGTAGTGCCGCAGCTGCATGAGGAACTCGCTCTGGTACGCCTCGGGGTCGCGCTTCACCATGTTCTGCAGCTGCGGTAGCTTGCCGATCACGTCCGGTCGGGACGCATTCACAGCGGACGCCATTGTTATGTTCTCGTCACTCGCGCGTTGTATGCAGGGACGAGAAGCGAGGGCTCGGTGGCGGTGGCAGGCGAAGAGCGCAAGTCGAGTGAGTGTGTCCTTTGGGATTTTGCGTGTCAAAAATCGCCCGCGAACCAACCATTTTTATAAAGAGGGAAATTCCTCAAAGAGGGTTTACTATGCACACGTCAGAAACTTGACGTGCATCAACCATTATCAGGCACGCCATTCTCGCGAGCCAACTTCAAGAGCCGCCCTTCCCTCTCTATCCATCCACCTCCGCTCGACTCGTCCGACATGGCGCCGCTCGTTGTGCTCCGCGGGGGCTCCCAGCGTGTCGAGTATCGTGAGACGCGTGCCGAGTGGATGCGCGTGCAGCATCTCAAGCTCCACGACGCAGCTCGCGACGCCCGCGGTCGCATTAGCGGCGTCTACGCGAGCCACTATATTAGCGGCGAAGCCGGCGACCACGATGACTTCCACGACGACTTCCAAGACGACGAGGACAACGACGTCGACGACGATGAGTTGCGCACTTTTGCCCACCGCCGCACGCGTAGCCAGCCGCGCGACGAGCTGCTCACACTCGCAGGCCAGCGGGCGTTCAGCTGCGCAGACTGTGGGAACCTCGTGGGCGACCGCGACGACGTGGTCGCCAGGACGTTCTTTGGCCGTACCGGCAAGGCGTTCCTGCTCCACAGCCTGTTCAACGTCGCAGTGGGCGCCCCACGCAGTCGGTACCTCATGACAGGCATGCACACGATCGCAGACGTGAGCTGTGGCGTGTGTGGCTCGGTGCTCGGGTGGAAATACGTGCGTCCGAGTGCATCGTATAGTAGGAGCGAGTGGGCGGGTGGCTGACTAGACTGCCTTGGGTGGCGTGTGGGTGTGTGTGTGTTTGAATGGCAGATCAAGGCCATGGAGGCGTCACAGAAGTACAAGGAGGGCAAGTTCATCCTTGAGAAGGCGCTCGTCCAGGACGAAGTGGAGGAAGAGACGTGGCAAAGGCACTGAGAGAGAGCTACTGATTGGTCTTCCAACGTGAGAGCAACGCTGCCAGCCAACAAGAGCACACGTGTATTGGAGGGGACGCTCCCTGCAGTCCAACGCCTGACAACTCCTCCCACTACTCGTGGACGAGGCGCACTGGTTACTTACTGTCCAGGAGGCCGCATCATCGGCGGCGGCCCCGGCGGTCCACGCATCCCTGGCGGCGGCATCATCCCTGGCGGTGGGAGCATCCCAGGGGGCGGCATACCCATGCCGGGGGGCGGCATCATCCCCATGCCCATGCCTGGCATCGGCCGTGGAGGCGGCATCATCCCGCCTGGCGGACCAGGGAGGCCACGACCACGACCGTACGGCTGCGGCTGCGCCATCGCAGTGACTGAGGGGGAAGGAGGGAAGCAAACAGACACACGCGTCAGTCAGTGGTCGCCCGCACGTGCGGCTCGAGTGGCTGACAGGCTTGAAGGTCGCAAGAGAAGGAGGGAGGGAGGGAGGGAGGGGGAGGGGTCGTGTCGTGGCCTCGTCGCTCCATCATCCTAAGATCGTAGGTAGCAATATCCAAGCACCACTGTGCGCAGTCGGGTTCGGAGGAAGAGCCGGACGCCCGCTCACGTATCTGTTCGTCTGATCATTTGGAGGCGGACCACGACCGCCCCCCAATCCCATTCCCTTCCTCTCTCTTGTGACCTCAGACCACCAGCCAACCAGCCACCCAACCAGTCCACTCTTCCTCCTCCCACTCCACACACACAACGCACCGTGTCCTGGCTGCATCATACCAGGTGCTGGGCCGCCAATGCCCCGCATGGGCGCCATCAAACCGACTGGCGGCCCGCCCAACGGCGCAGCAGGGATCCCACGGCCAGCCGCACGAGCGACACCTGGGCCGTTCGGACCGACAGTCTCGTTCTCTGGTGCGAGCGGCGGACCCTCGACTGTGAGCGACACGACGGTCTCGCCACGCAGCAGCACGAGCCCAAGGTGGCGCTTCTCCACGCGCTCCTCGGACACAGTCGTCTTGACCTTGGACTTGAGCGTCCGGAACTCCTCCGTGTCGCCCAAGACGAGGTTCATGTGCTTGTCGAACGCCATGAAGTAGCCCACGAGCACGCGCGAGTCCTGTAGCGTCACTTTCATGCGGTAGTTGATGTAGTTGAGCATCTTGCTGCTCTTGTTCATCACCTGTGGGCGTCGGAAGTGAGGAGAGGCATGGGTGAGCGCCAGGCGAGTATGAGGAGGGATGACAAAGAGCCCAAGGACGCGCAAGAGAGCACGAAGCACGCAGCACGCATATGACATATGGAGAAGCAGATAGACACACTCGCGACGCACCATGTTGGCGTCCTGGGGGCCGACGCGACGGCGACGGGGACAGTGGTGGAAGTGGCGACGGTGGGAGCAATTGGCGCTGGGCTGAGAGATCTCGCTGTCTGTTGGCTGGCAAGGACCACGATCTGATTTTCTTCACTATGGTATTTAACTAGACGCTACTGGTTTCAGTGTACTCAACTCGACATTTACACTTTCCATAATGTCGCCGCTACGGATTGCGATATTTGTAAACTGTTTTGATGAATATAAAGGTTGACGTCAAAAATGCATTCTTCAATTTCGAATTCGTGAGCGCACGACAATGACAACCGAGACGACACTAGCGCCGCCGCCCACCACGGCGGCCGCCCCCGCGACGTTCCCGGCGGGCGCGTGCGCTGAGCTGCTACTCGCCCAGAACAAAGATGACGTGTACGAGAGCGAGCTGAAGAGCTTACTGCGCGAGGTGCTGGAGCGCTGCTGTGGGGCGCACGTGCTCTCGCAGCTGCTGCCCGAGCTGTCGGCACTCGCCGCTGCGCTCTACTACCTGCTCGCACTCGGCCGTCAGAGCCCCAAGCAGACGCTCGGCGAAGAGTTCTGTGACATTATGCGCGTGACCACGACCACCAGCGCGTCTGGCGCTGGGACGCAGCCGACGCGTCTTACGAACGTGTCCCCTCGGCGCCAGCTGCTCTGGCTCGCGCTCACAGTCTTGCCGTCGTACATCGCTGCGCGCTCGCAGAGCGGGTGGGGGAACCTCGCGCAGCTCACGCGCTCTCCACGGGAGCGCATGGAGCAGCAGCTGCGCAACCGGCAGACGAGGAGCAGCGACGCGGCGGCGTCATCTGCGCCGAAACGTGCAGTGCTGACGCCGCAGTCCGTTCTCAAAGCGATGGACACGCTCGTGACGCAGCTGAAAGCGTGGGCTGCGCACTTGGAGACGGGCGTTCTGCCTGCGTCGTACGAGTTCTCGCTCGCGTGCGTGCGAGCGTGGGTGAGCCAGCTCCACCTCGCGAGCTTCTACGTCTCGGCCACGTACTTGCAGGTCGCGAAGCGGCTCAGTAGCGTCCAGTACGTCTTTGTGCGCTCCGACCTCACGCCTGGGATCAACCTGTCGCTGCTGGTACGTACGTGTGTGGTAGAAGGGAGCGACTGCGTCACAGGAGCTACGCTCACGCTCGTCCTTGCTCGCTTGAACAGGGCTACTTGATGGGCCTCCGGTTAGTCGTGACTGCGGTCGTGGAGACGAAGCGCTTGCGCCGCCACGTGAAGCAGGACGCCAAGCAGCAGCTCGTGGCGCGCGCAGGCCTCAACCCAGCAGTGTACGCGCACTCGGACCGCGTCCCGACCGCCGTGACCGTCGCAGTGGGCGGCTCCGTGGCGCCGGCCCCAGCTCCGCCCAGTCGGCGCTCGAGACGCAAGTGCGCACTGTGTCTGGGCGACAGGACGTCGCCTGCTGCGACGCCGTGTGGCCACGTCTTTTGCTGGGAGTGCATCGTTGGCTGGTGCCAGAAGAACAAGGCCGAGTGCCCGCTCTGCCGCCAGGAAGCGCACCCGCAGCAGATCAAGTGCCTGTACAACTACGAATAACGTACTTAGTGGCGCAAGAAAGGTTCGATCTGGCGCGTTCCAAGCGCAAGTATAGTGTGGTCCACACTAGTGGGTGGAACTCTACGTAGGCTCTTGGCCGCCTACTTTCGCCGACGCTTTGTGTTCTTGGCGCTGCCGCCTTTGCCAGACGCCTGCGTCCGTGCGTTCTTCTTCCCTTTCGCGCCGTCCGCTTCGCTCGTCTCCGTCTTCTTTTCCTTCGCAGCGAGCGCGTCGACGTAGACCTGGTCGGCACTCAGCGCACTGTGGACCATGCGCTTCGATGCGTCCTTGTCGAGCGTAAGCTTCGGCCCCTTGGCGAGCTCCTCCGTGTCTTTGATCTTCTTGATGAAGCCCTTCACGCGCTCCTGGACCCCCACACACATGCGCTTATCAATCACACACCACCACTCACGCATCTCTGTGGCCAGGACCACCGCCACTAACAGCCGAACCGCACCAGCTCCTGCTTCACGTGCGTCTGGCGAATGTCCTTTGTCGACACGCCCTGCGTCTTTAAGAACACGTACAGCAGCGCGTTCACCGAGTACGCTGCGCTCACAGCGAGAGAAGGAGAAGAAGAAGAAGAAGAAGGAGCTGAATGAGCTCGTCGTCCCATGGAGCAGCTGGCGGAAATGGAAGCGTGCACACAGTGGAGACCCACGTACCAAGCGAGACCTGCACCTTGGCTTTCTCGAGCGGACTGAGGTCGGCCACGACGCTCTCGAGCGACGCGGACTTGAAGACCTGGAGGTGCTCCTCCACCGCCGCGAGCGTCTGCTCCACGCTCGCGAACGCCTCGACGTGCTGCTCACTCATTTTTCGTCCTGGCAAGTGAGTTGAGACTGAAATGGCAATTTTGGGTGGTTGTCCGATTCACCTCGTAAATATCACTATGGAGATTCATTAGCAAGCCAAAACATGAACATGAATGCGGTCACTCGACCAACCCGCCGTTGTATGGTACACCAACCCGCTAGACGATAGTAGCGGCATCGCCGTTCCCGTGCTCCGAACCGCTGCCGTCGCTTTTCCGTCGCTTCATGGCACTCGCAGAGCCGAGCGCCGGCGTCTCCTCCAGGGGCTCCACTGTCTCAGCTGGGAGCGGCCGCCGCAGGAGCTCAATCAGCTCCCGCTGGCCGTCAATCACCTGCCCCATCTTTTGTATCAGCTCGTGGAAGCGCACGTCCATCATCTCAATGTACTTCACGAGCACTGCACGTGGCGGGTTCTGCGTAGTGGGCGAAGCACTCGAGGCGCTAACGGTCCTTGTCCCAGCCCTCGCTTTAGTGACAGTCGCGCCACCAAGCACCGAGAGACTCGGCGTTGTCTCTGTGCGTGCGATCTCCGCTGCTTGGCGCTTCAACCCGGTCACTCGGAGCGGCTGCGACTGCGCTGTAACGCTCGGCAGCGCTGCGTTCTCTGGGTGGCGGAGCGGAGACGGCGACGACGTCGTCAGCTCGTCGCTGCTCGTGCTGCTGTTGTTGCTCGCGGCCTCCTCCGCACGCGCGCTCGTGTCTGCGAACGCATGCGGCGAGAGGCTTGCGTGGAGCGCCGGAGCGATCGCCAGATGCGTGGAGCCGCCGTCGCCGTCGTCGTCCTCGCGCGCCACTTCGAAGCGCCGACGGTGCTCCACCGTGTAGACCTCGCCCGGCTGGAGGTGCAGCTTCAAGAAGTGGGGTTTGAACTTCTGCGTGCGCATCGTCTTTGCGCACCCGGGAAACGTGCACACGATGCCGTTCTTGTGCTTGTTGCCAGTCATTGTACGTCCGCACACGCAGCCTGCGTATGTAGTCGGGTCCTGTTACTTCCAATACGCTGAAAATGGGGAATGCGACCATACAGATTGCAAGTGTGCAATAAAAAAGGAACAATTCTCTCTGTATAAGGATGAAATCTCCCCGTAGTAGAGCAGAAGAATCACAAAAAATCGAGCTTGTTACCGGTATTACAGTATTGCAGCAAGTCAGGATCCGTCTGGATCCACCCGCCCTATGTCCTTACGTGTAGTACCCTGGCGAGATGGACACGTCCTCAATCACGCTGAGCTGCGCGGGCGAGAACGTGCTCTTCGTCTCAAGCCAGTTGTCCTGGTGCGTGCGCTTGAACTCGAGCAGCGTGTCCTTCACCGCCTTCTTGAGGTACGAGACCGCGACCGACCGGTTCTTCAGGTACAGGAACCGACCGAGCTCCTCGAACATGGGCGGCACGAACGGCGGCACCGAGTGCGGGAACGCCAGCACGACGGCACACATGCCGAGCACGCTGCGCACCATCACGTCTTCGTTCGCCTTGAGCTTGCGGTGGGCACCGAGCAGCTCGTCGTTGCGCGCACTCATCGTGTCGTTGTCGTTGTCGTTGTCGCCGCTGCCGTTCGCTACTGCCGCACACTCGGCCTCGAGCCGCGCGATGCGACGCGCTGTCTTGGGCGCCAGCACGCGCGCGTCGTGCGCCTCGGCTGTCCAGCGTGCACTCAGCACCGCGACCGCGTCCGGGCGCTGGCTGTGGACGAGGCTGCGCAGCGTGTACTTGGCCATCTCCTGCACCTCCCGCTGCTCGTCCGTGAGCAGCGAGCACGCGAGCGTCTGGACGCGGTCGCGCTGGGCGGCCGAGAAGAATACGGCGTGGTAGAACGCGAACGGGGTGAGGAAGCGCAGGACTGCGCCGCGGGTCTTCCAGAACCGGTGCGCTGCGAACGTGTCGAGGAGCGCAAAGACCGCGTCGACGTCGGCGACCGACACAGTGTCGGTACCCGGGGCGAAGTAGAGCCGCAGCGACGACGCGACGGCGTTTGTCGTGTGCTTTGCCAGCACGGCGAGCTCTGCCTTCGGGTGGTTCTGCGACAGGAACGCGACAGGGAACAGCGCTTGCATTACAGCGAGCAAGTGCGTCGTCTCGCCGTACTGTTCCGTGCACGCGAGCCACTGGATCGCGGTCTCGCGCGCGTACCGCGACAGCTTCGCGGCGTCGCTCTCGTCGTCCACTGTGTCATTGTCGCTGTCGTTCAGCGCCGACGCGTCCACGAGCTGCTGCAACGGGAGCGAGGCCGCCACCACTGGCACTGTCGCCAGGGGCGACGAACGTGGAGCGAAGCCGTAGGCGCCGAGCAGGAACAGCAGTTGGCCGACACGGTCGCGGATGATCTTGTACTGGTGCGTCAGCGCGTACTCGTTGATCACGCGAAGCACGCGCTCGCTCAGTTCCTTCGCCAGTGGGTACGCTGGCGCCGACGTCGACGCCGCACTGGCTGGCAGCACGTGAGCTGCGAGCGCTTCGACGAGTGCGAGCCACTTGGCTTGGCGCGCATAGTCCTCAGCAGTCGCACGCAGGAACGACTGCTCCAGTTCGTCCAACAGGTACGTCAGGAGCGGCTGGAGGCGGTCGAGCGGAAGACTTGGACGCTCCGACGTGCGCGTCACCAGGTACAGCACTTGGCTCCACGGCTCGACGAGCGATACGCTCACTTGCGGCAGCACCTTCTTGACGATCCCAACGACAGCGCCGATCTGCGTCGTCGTTGACGATAACTCGCTCGCTGGCGTCTTGAGGAACCCGCGCAGCAGCCCAGACACCCACTCGGAGAGCGTCGTCAGCGCAGCTTGGCGTTCTTCCTGGTTCACTTTCGCGTCCGTCTTGTCGGCCGCGAGTTCGTGCAGGTACTCGAGCACACCGCTCGCTGCGAGCGCGCGCGGATTGATCTGCACGAGCTTCTGGACCAGCTTCATGCTGCTCACGCCGACGCCAACGAACGCCCCAGCCGTCTGCCGCATCAGCTGCACGGACGACAGCGGCGCTGCACGTGGGTACGCCGCAGAGCCACCGGAGAGCGACCGGAGCACGTCGTCGACACCGACCGACCAGTTCGCGGGTGCCGAGTTCGCGTGTTGTCCGTCCGCTGACGCTGCAAAGCGGTTCGTATTCTTGTGGTTCGCCACGAACGCGTCCACGAGCATCTTCATCGTGTCGGGTGAGTACACGAGCGCTTGGACTGCGTCGTCAGCGTCAGTAGTCGTCGTCGTCGCCGTCTCTTTGCGCACTTTGTGGAGCCGCACAAGCTGCGTGAAGAGCAGGAGCGCGACTTGACGCACAGGGAGGACGTCGTTGTGCAGTTGCTTGATCGTGAGCGTCCAGACGCCGAGAGGGAGCGGCATCTCGTGGAGCTGGAGCAGCGGGTAGAACGCCACCAAGTGCACGAGCTGGAACTTCCAGTGCTCGGACCGCAACGGCTCGGCCGCGACGAGCTCTTCGAGCAACGCTGGCGACGACGACGCGTTGCGGCGGTCGTAGCGCCAGCTCTTGAGCACTGTCATGAAGAATGCCTCGACTTGCATCCCGACCTTGAGCTTGCTCGACTCGTCCCGTATGCGCTTCAAGAGCGTGTCGTTGCTCTTCAGCACCGCCTTCACCACACGCGCGTAGTACCGGTCGCGGTGTTCCCACAAGTGCTTCGTCACGATCGAGCGCGAGAGGAACGTGAGAGCGCCCGTGACTGTCTCCTCCTTGAGCTCCGTCGTGTCGTCCGTGCTCCCGACGCCTTCCAGGACTGCGAGGTGGTCGGACACGCGAGAGTAGACCCACTTGTGGTACAGCTCGCCCATCTCCTTCATCACGCTCGCAGCCTCCGCTTGGACGTCCTTGTACGGGTTCGTCAGCAGCGCTTCCAAGTCGCCCAGCAGTGCTTCGTGCAGCGTCTTGGTCGCAGACTCGCTCGGCGCCGACAGCACAATGTATGCGAGCTCAAAGTGCTCCTGTACCTTCCGCTTCGCGTAGAAGTGGAGCACTTGTTCGATCATCTCGTTGCGAGACGAGAGCGGCACACGGTCGCGCTTCAAGACTGCGTCCTTACGCGCTCTCACGACCGCGTCCGATGCAACGTCCAGTGTCATTGCCTTGGTGAACTGTTGTTGCTTGGCTCTGCGGCGGTGGCCTTCCAAGTGCTCCCCGCGTGCGACGAGCAGCTCGTGGATGATGCGGATGACTGCGTGCCACACCTGCGTCTCCATCGTGCTCCCAGTCCCGTGCGCTTGCCAGAAGCGCACAACGTCGTGGACTTTGCGCATCAGCGTCGCTTTCAGCACCACGAACTTGTGCAGCAGCTCACTCGACTCCCCCAGCGCCTTCGTCAGTAGCAGTAGCGACCCACTGGCCAGCAACGAGCCGCTCGCAGTGCTGTCGTTCACAAACACATTCCGTGCGCCGTGGATCGCGCTGTCAATCTGCTTCAGACGAGGGACCCACGAGCGCACACTGCGGTCTTGTTCCGTCTGCACTGTCGCCAACGCGTCGAGCGTCTGGAGCACGTGTGCGTCCAACAACTCGTACGCGAACGCAAGCTCATTCGCGTTCGGTTCGTGCCACGAGATGCCCAGTCGCTTCCACGACACAGCAGCTCCGAGGTACTGGAACATCCCGCTCTCTTTCGAGACCGCGTCCGCCCACTCTGCCGGCGGCAGCGACCGGAACTCGGTCGGATACACAGTCACGAGCGTCTCGAGCAAGTGGTCGAGCACAGTCCCGGCTGCTTCGTAAATGTCCTTCTCCTCTTCGTGTGCCAGGAAGTGCGTGAGCACTGCACGGAGTTCGTCCTGGAATTGAAGGACTGGGTGATCCGTCGCTCCGTTCGAGCGCACGACACCGTCCAGGATCGACAAGTACCAGATCTTCTCGTTCGCCATGAGGGTACTGACGTTCACGCCGGTCTTGGTCGCACGCAACTTGTCGAGCGTCAGCGCCATGAACGACGCGAGCGACTGCGACGGGTTCGCTTGCACGCACGCGTGGATGAGCTGCGAGATGACCTTCCCGCCGAACGCAGACGTGAAGAACACATCCGAGACGAAGCGGAGCGTCTTGCGCACACCCTGCGCGTAGATCTCGGGCGACATCTGCGGGTACAGCATCCCCATGAGGTTCAAGATCTCCAGCACGACGTGGTCTTCGTTCCCGCTCTGCCGGCCGCCTTTGTCGCCGTGGCCGCGGTGGGCGACCCCACTCTGGTTCGAGCCCTCGAACTGGCCGACGCGAGACCGGATGAAGTCGAGACAGCGGTCCAGCAACGCGAGCGACCAGTCTTCCAGGAACGCGCCGAGCTCCCACAGCTTCTGGTCGTCGTCCGCACTCAGCTCTGTGATATCAACAAACAGACTCGGCGCCATCTCGTCAAAGAGCGTCGTCGAGAGACTCTGTCGCTGCTTCGTCGCACTAAAGGTCTTCCCGCCTTTGCCTGCGTCGTTCACGAGCGGGAGCCACGAGAAGAGGTGAAAGTAGAGGCGGATCGTTGACGACGTCTTCTTCTCGTCGTTCGCGTCGATGCCTGGGAGCGTGAGCTTCAGTACTGGCGACAGGTATGTCGTAAAGAAGAGACCAGTGCTGTGCGCGTCCTTGCCGCACATGAGGTGGTACAGGAGCACGCCCAGCGTCGAGATCGCAGTCGACGCCAAGTGCGCGTGGCTCATCGCCCTCGGGTCGAGGCCCTTCACCATCTCTTGGAGCACAGGAGCCGCACAGTGCGCTGGGTCGATGCACACGACGTTTTTGATCACGTACATGCACTTGGAGGCCACGGACCGGTTCTTCGAGTAGATGCCGTAGAACGACAGCTCCAAGAGCGAGTCGAGCAGCGGGCGGCACGCCTCCAAGCTCAACGTCGCACCCTCACGAGTCCCGACAGTGTCGAGAGCGACCTTTTCCTCTCCAAGGCGCCTCGCGAGCGTCGTGCTGAAGAAGTAGACGGAGACGCCGAGTGCGTTCGCCGAGTTCGACACGTTCGACGGGTGGAAGAATGCTTTCGTGAGGCTCAGGATCTCGAGCACGTACTCGTTCGCACGCGCTGGCTTCCCGTCACTCGTGTCAGGGTTACGCAACAGGTACACGGCCAAGCGCACGCCATAGTAGCTTGTGCTCTTGTTCCCACTCAGCAAAGTGTACGCCGACGGCCACGCGTGCGACTTGAACGACGCGCCGAGGTCGGACGGGAGGTCCAGGGAGTCGTGGAGCTTCGCAAAGAGAAACGGCAGGTACGCGTCCCACACATCGGCCGCCTCCGCGTGCACTTTCTTCGCCACACGCGACAGGATCCGCATCCAGTGCCCGTCCCACTCGGCACACCGCGACACGGACGCCCACGTCGCGAACCACTCGGGCAGCAGCTGCTGGACGGCGCGCCAGTCGCGGCTCGAGACGACCGCGAAGAGCGACAAGAGCGCGAGCGCTTTGAAACTCGCAGTCGAGTGCGTCGCGCGCACGAGCGGGCCGAACTCGCGCCACAACTCGACGACCAGCGACGTCGCCGCGTCTGTTGGCGCAAAGAACTTGCGCGCACGCGTCACGCACTTGACTGTCTCAGAGCTCAGCTGCTGGAGGACCTGCTGCGCGGCTTCGTGGACGGAGCCCTTGGCTTTGAAACACGCACGCTCGAGCCCACGCCACGCTACGCGCCAGTTCAGCACGAGCGCTGGGCGCTCAAGAGCCGAGCGCTTCGCCCACTTGCGCAGCAGCAGCTCCAGCGTCAACACAGCGCGCAGCTCCATGTGCACGTCCTTAAAGTCCGCGCCGTCGCGCTCCCAGAGCAGTGTGACGAGCGTGTGCACGAGCTCGAGGTGGAGCGGCGTTGGCAGCTCGTACTTGAGCGCGACGAGCGTTTCGATCGCGCGGAAGTGGCGCCGCTCCAGGCGCGGGTGCTGCGCTGCACTGTCCTGGCCACGTTGGAGGTCATTCAGGCGCTTACGGGCTTCCTGCGCTCGAGAAGAGCAGGTTCGTTCAGTCAGCCAAGCGTCCGAGAGGGAGGACACATACAACACATGGTCTAAAGAGACGAACGCACCTCGGCCTTGAGCAGCAGCTCGTCGTACTCGGTTCGCACGCTCTCGGGAGTCACGTCGCTCGGCAGCAACTCGTAGTACGGGTGCGGCGTCGCCATCGGAGGCTGTCGGGCGCGTCGTCGAAACGCTGCGCTTCTCGTCAAATGGACAAATGCGGACACAAAAAGATGACGCTGCGAGACAAACTCGACTAAATCCGAGATCTTTTGAGGGCTAGATCAGAAAATAATTAGATCAAGTGCGGTTAGAATCGTAAATGTTTGCGTATAAGCCGCAAGAGTGAAGGTGAAGGTTCACATCGTGTGTTCTCGAAGCTGGAACAGTCCCATCCATGAAGGACCTGAACACAGCATCACAAACTGCTGCTGATGCACCCGCTCAGTATCATCATGCTTTCGCATGCATGCTCCTCTGCGAAAACGGAGAAGATCTTGACGAATGACGTCAAAAAGATGATGGTATGCAGGTAAATATGGCAGAGCTAACTTATGGCGCAGCACATATTTTGTATGACGTCAACACCTTGGGTGGCAAACTACCTTATTAACGTAATGTGCAGTTAAACTATATAATGCGTAAATCAAGGGTTTGCGTAACATGTTGCGCAATCCCTCAATCATATCACTATCACATTTCAAACAAAAAACCACACTTTACTTTAATCAAGTTGTTTGTAAACCACGGAGTTTACGGTCCGCTTAAATATGGAGATTGTAATCAACTCGACAAAGCAGCAAACTTTTCAGTGCTAGACCCATAAATAAATGAAACCATGAGATTTTAAAATCTGACCTTAATCTTTTTTACAAGCATATTTACAAGCACATCAACTGTAAATACGCGCCTCCTGCCTCCTCTAAAAAAGACTGAATCCAAACGCCAACAGCTCTGACTGCCTCGCGCCGCGTGGTGCCCACCTGCCCGCTCCACCTCACTCACTCGATCCTCTCATCTGATCTGGCTCGCGATGCGCCGCTTCACGTCCTCGCTGCTGCTGGCGCTGGCCGCTGCGGTCGCCGCCTCCTCGACTGCTGCTGCTGCGGAATCGCTCGAGTCGGAGATGGGCATCATCAACAATGGCGGCTCCGTCAAGCTCGATCCGAGCGTGCAGCATATTCCGCTCCACCCAGCGCAGTCAGCACTGCGGCCCCCGCCGCCTCGGACGCCCGAGAGCCCCGACCTCTTTGTCGGTCTCTCCGTTTTCCGCGACGGCTACCGGTGCGCAAAGACCATGCTCACGGGATTTAAGCGCGCAACGCACCCAGAACGGCTGTACTTTGGCGTCGTGGACCAAGTGAATCCAGGCGACGACAAGTGCATTGACGAGTTCTGCAAGCTGTCGAAAGCCGAGTGGCCTGCCATGGCTGGCGACTGCCCGTACCACGACCACGTCCGCGTCGACGAGCACTTGGCCGACGACTCGCGCGGTCCGACGCTCGCGCGCCACTTCCAGCAGCAGCTGCTCCGAGACGAAGAGTTCTGTCTCCAACTCGACGGCCACAGCATCTTCACGAACCAGTGGGACGAGAACCTCATTGCCGAGTGGACGCGCGTGCAGAACGAGATGGCGGTGCTCACGACATACTTGCACCACATCCACGACTTTGTGCAAGAGAACGGCGACAACAAGCACCCGAACTCGCTCCCGCACCTCTGCACGACGATCCGAGGCGGCAACGGCCTCGTCCGCAACGAAGGCGCGAGTATGATCAGCAACTCCAAGTTCCCGCAGCTCTCGGCGCTCTGGGGCGCCGGGCTCTCGTTCAGTAAGTGTCACGCTGAGCGCCGCGTGCTCGTTGACTCGCACACGCTCTGGATGTTTGACGGCGAGGAGTTCCTGCGCTCGTCCCACCTCTGGACGCACGGCTACGACATGTACTCGCCCAGTATGCTCGGGTCGGTCGTGTACCACAACTACTCCAAGGTCCCGGCGCGGTTTGAGCACGTTAAGGTGGACCAGACGAAGAAAGCGATCGAGACGGAGATGGGCATTAACCGGTTCCACTTGATCGTCGGCAAGCCGTTCAAGGGCCACGTGGACGCGCTCGAGATGGACAAGTTCCGGTTCGGCTCGGTCCGAACGTTCGACGAGTACCTCCAGTTCTCGGGCGTGACGTTCGAGCCGGGGAAGAACGACACCAAGTCGTGCAACCAGCTCCACTGGGTGCCGTACTCGAACGCGACCGAAGTGGAGCAGATCGTCGGCGGCGGGTGGACGCTGCACCCAAAGACGACAGCGCCACCTGTCGTAGCAGTCGAGAAACCATCCCGCAAAGACCGGAATCCAGTTCCACTCAACGTCCACGACCCGGACGAGCCAGCGACGCAAGAGCCAGTGGACGCACACGCAGACACGGGTGGGAACGGTGGCGACGAGAAGCTCCCGTCGGCGCTCAACCCCAAATTCCGCAAGGAGATGTCGGACAAGCTGTCGGCTGGGGCGTCGAGCGGAGCCGTGTGGTTTCTGCTCGTGGTTGTGGCCGCGTTCGTCTTCGTCATGGTCTCGAACGACGCGTACTCGCGAGGCGTGCGTCGCTCGTTCCGGATGAAGGACTCGGCACTCGCCAAGTGAGGGGGTTCTCTCGTCCGTTCTTGTGTGGTCCGTCAAGCCGCGACGGCCGCCTCGCACAGCAGTCTGCAGGCTCCCTACCTACATACCAAGCGAGCGAGCGTACTTCCCGTCGTGGGATCGATCGGACGAGGAGCCTAATGCCCAAGAGCGTTTGCGTGTTGGTTGGTTGGTTGGCACTGTGCGTGCTCTTGTCGTTCGATGCCTTTCGTGTCGCTTGCTCCTCCAACAGAGCCAGCCGCCTCTCTCCCCCTACGCGAGCTCCTGCAGAAGTGTCGTGAGTGCGCGCTTCGCGTTCTCGTCCATGTCGACGCCGTCGTCCTCGTCCACCTGCTGCAGGATATCCACGACGCCATTCGTGATACACCACGCCCGATTCTCCTCGTTCCCTTCGACCGTGCTCGCGAGGGCGAGCAGGACGTTCGTTTGCAGCTGCACTGTCGCAGCGCTCAAATGCTGGATGAGCAGTCCGAGCCCACCAGCGTCAGCGACGAGCGTCTGGCTCTGCTGGTTCAGGAACACGGCGTGGTGGATCGCCCACGCCGCACTGCTGCCGACTTCTTCTGGGAACGCTGGCGACAGGAGCAGCACGAGCTCAGCGAGTCCTCCGTTCTAATGGCGACACACACACCACGAATGGCTGGTTGGTTAGCGTGGACCATCAGACGACACCATTCCGTCCACTGTGTAGACAGTGGCGAGTGCTGTCGTACCTCGCGAATCGTGTCCTGGGCAGCGATGTCGCGTCCTGACAGGAGGTTCCCGAGTGCGAACGCCGCCGCACTCCGCAGTGGATCCGCTGTTGACACACACACACGTGAGAAAGTCCTGTAAGTGGTCTCTTGGCGCTTCTATCACTGCGAGCGACAGCCGACAGTCAACCTATTGGCGTGGCACCACGCGACGTACAGTGCTCCGCCGACAGGAGCTCCGAGAGCGTGAAGAGCGCGTCGGACTCGCAGAGCCGCTCGCGCGCCAGGCGGTGGCCCGCCATGTTCGCCAGACACGTCGCGCCGGCGCGTTGGATCGCCTCGTGCGGACTCGCGAGCAGCTGCAGCACCTTGGCGAGCACGTCCGGCTCGCTCACCGCCTGCTCTGCCGCTGGGTCGAGTGCGACGATGCCGAGCAGCAGACTCGCCGCGGCCTGGAGACGCGGGTCCGGGAGCGCGAGAAAGTGCGCCATGAGCTCTGGTGCGCCAAGTCGGAGCAGCTCCTGCGCCACAAGCGGCTGCGACGCGAGGCGGATGAGCCCCAGGAACGCCGGCACGAGCAGCGCCGACGCGGCTGTGCTGTCGGCGTCTCGGAGCAGGTCGAGCAGTGCGGCCACCGCGTCACTCTCCACTACTACGAGCGCCTGTCGTTCCTTCTCTAACGGCTCCAAGGCGTCTACGCGCACGGCGTCGATCGCCTCTACGATCTCAGGGGTCTCAGCCTCTGGCGCACGCAGCACACGCACCGCCGCCCACACGTTCTCGACGCCGTCGAGAGTAGTCGTTGTGCTCAGCAGACGCGCGTGGGGAAACAGCAGACGCTGCATAAAGCGGCTATGGGCTGCAGAGAGACGAAAGCTCGTGACGACAGGTGCGGATTGTGGCGGCAGGCGTGAGACGCGACGCACGGCCGCACGCAGCGGCAGGAGCTTCATGAGCGATGGCATGTCTGCGATCTACTTGTGAAAGTGAGCTCGTCACAGTTGCTCGTACTTATACGGATGAAAACGGTTCGGTGATAGACGACGTTCCCTCTATTTTTTCATTGTTGCTAAAAAGCTTCTGACAATCACATCACCTCTGACGAACAAGTCCGCGCGTGTGCTGCTGCTCCATCACTTCACCACTCGCTGGCCGCAGCTATGGGGAAGAACCGCCACAGCAAAGACCGGCTCTTTGTCACGCAGACAGAGCACAAGTACCTCTACGGCGGCAAGAAAGCCGAGATCCGCCGCGCCTACCGCCGTACGAGCCGCTCGCACGGAGGGGTACGTGGGGTTACACGATAGTTACGATGCTCATGCTCTTCGTGCTGCTTGTGCGCAGGCCTTCCGTTCAACTGCTGCGCGATCACACTCTCGCCTTTCTCGGTGCATCATTGTCGCAATGCCGCATGTCTATTGTATAAGCGCGTGAAGGAACTGACGACTCTGTGGTGGTCGTAGAACCCCGTGTGTACGCGTGAGGGCCACCTGTTCGACCTCGAGGCCGTCGTGCCGTACGTCCAACAGCACCAGATTGTACGTGACCGTCTACCTACTGCGTGGCCCTTTGGGTTCTTCTGTATGGGCTACTGACAGTGACGAATCACGGCGTGTAGAACCCTGTGACCGGCAAGCCACTGGCGCTCAAGGAGCTCATTAAGCTCAAGTTTAGCAAGAACTCGCAGGGCGAGCTCTTCTGCCCCGTGACGTACAAGGTCTTTACCGACAACTCGAAGATCGCAGCGATCGCGACCACAGGCAACGTGTTTGCGTACGAAGCCATCGACGAGCTCAACATCAAAGCCAAGAACTGGACGGTACGGACGCTACTGTGGACGAGGAGGTGGCCTGGCTGGCGCTCACTAACTCTTGGACGGTTGGTTGGACAGGATCTCCTCTCAGGCGACAAATTCAAGCGCAAGGACATCATCATCCTCCAAGACCCACAGGACCTGTCGAACCGCGAGATCGAGAGCTTTGAGCACTTTCGACACGCAAAGGAGCTGGACCAGGTGCGGCCCTGTTGGCTTGGATGTGGCGTTCCGTCCTTCTCTCCAGGCTTGAAAGGATAGGCTCTGACGTGTCGTGGTGGTCAACTTTTCGTCGCACCAGAAAGCGCAGCCGGACGGCGTGGCGAAGAACATTCGAACGAACGCAGCGACAGATCGGATCCTGCAGGAGGTGCGTGCGTCCGACAGCGTCCTGTGTGTGTGTCGATTGTGAACGTGCTGACAATAGTCCCTCTCTCTCCTCTCTCTCTCTGGATGCTCGTACTGTCGTCAGCTGGAAGCCAAGCGCGCAGAGAAGAAGGAGCTCGCTGAGAAGATCAAGCGTGGAGACGACGGCGTGAGCGAGAAAGACCGGATCGTGGCGTCGCTCACGCACACAAAGCCCTCGAAACAAGAGCTCGAGGCCGCCGCCGCGAAGGCGTCAGCGGACGCTGGCTCTTCAGCCGAGGGTGGCGCGAAGCTCCAGTTCTCACAGTTCACAGAGGGCGACGTCTCGCGCTCGTTCACGTCGAGCGCGATGACACCGATGACGATCAACCTCGCGGCGATCGCGTCCGAGAACGAGATACTCGAGGAGCGGTGGCGCACAGTGCGGCGCATGAAGAAGAAGGGGCTCGTGCGGCTCGTGACCAACGTGGGGCCGATCAACGTCGAGGTCGACTGCGACTTTGTGCCGCAAACTGCCGACAACTTCATGAGCCTGTGTGCGAGTCAGTACTACGACGGCGTGCTCTTCCACCGCGTCGTCCAGGGATTCATGATGCAGGGCGGCGACCCGACGGGCACTGGCACTGGTGGCGACTCGGTGTGGAAGAAGCCCTTTCGCGACGAAATCGACAGCCGATTGGTGCGTCTCTGCGTGCTCACGCTGTGACGACACACGGCTGGACTAACCTCATGTGTGCGTGTCCAGTCCCACAACGCTCGCGGTGTGCTGAGCATGGCCAACTCGGGCCCAGGAACGAACCGGTCACAGTTCTTCATTACGTTCAAGGCGTGCACGCACCTGGACAAGAAGCACGCAGTGTTTGGCCGCGTCGTCGGTGGGATGGAAGTACTCGACAAAGTCGAGCAGCTGTCGACAGACAGCGAGGATCGGCCGTACGACGACGTCAAGATCTTACGCACGGAAGTGTACGCGAACCCGTTCCAGGAGTACGACGCTGCGAAAGCGCAAGGGAAGGACGTGTTCCAAGTGGCGAAAGAGAAGGCGGCGAGCGACGCCAGCGCAAAGGTGCGGGGCGTGGTCGTCAAGGTCGGCAACGACTGGATCGCGTACGACGACCTGGGCGACGTCGACATGGCCAAGATCCCGACGAGCGAGTGCTCCAAGGACGAGAGCGTCGGGAAGTATCTGAAACCCGTGACAGCCGGCAATGCTGGGAAGAAGCGGAGCTTGGTAGACGGCGACACGGCTGCCAGTGGTGGTGGTGGGGCTGCTCAGGTAACAGTGGCAACCATCCCGAGTGCGATCGAAGGCAAGAAGAGCAAGAAGCAATCAAAGACGTCTGGAGGCGGGTTCGGGAACTTTGACGGGTGGTAGGTAGGTAGGTAGAGCGTAGTGGCTTTGTCGGTTGTTGGCTACAGGTACCCATGCCAACGCACCAGACAGAGCGATACAAGGAAAGAAAGGTAGGTCCCTAAGCATGATCTGGTGCATTCAATGATCGAGAGTCGACAGTGTGTTCATATGCAGGTGTTCACTGCTCGTCCAGCTTTGCGTCGCCCGCCTGCGAACCTACACTCATCGCAGCCTCCGCCTCTCCCACACCCACATCCACACAGCAAAGAGAAACCTAGTGGTCGTCGCGCACGCGGATCGCACGAAAGCCCGCCTGGATCTCCTCGCTCGTGAGTCCCGATGTCTCTGGCAGCATCTTGAGCAAGAACGTAAAGAAGATCGCGAGCGAAGCGACAAACGGCACAAAGCCAAAGTCCCCGAGCGCGTCGGCGATGTACGGGTACGAGATCCCGACCACGAGGTTCGACGTCCAGTTGCAGAAGATGCAGATCGAGCTCGCTGTCGCACGCACCGAATCTGGAAAGAGGTCGGCGACAATGACCCAGACGAGCGGCCCGAGACTGATCCCAAAGCCTGCGACGTACGTGGCCGTGAACGCAATCGACAGCGCCTGCACGTCGGTCGCGAGCGAGATCGTCATGCCAACTGCGCTCGCGAGCATAATACCCATGCCAACGAGAGTCATCGTCCGGTTGCCGAACTTGGCAGCGAGCCAGCCCGAGAAGAACGTCGGCAGCACGTTCACGACGTCAATGATGACCGTGCCGACACGGTCGTCCGCGATGCCAGCGCTCCGGAACATGGCCGACGAGTAGTAGAAGACAGCGTTAATCCCCGAGAGCTGTTGTGCGCAGCAGAGCGCGACAGCTATCACGAGCTGACGGAAGAGCACGTCAGAGAACAGGAGCGACGACGTGGAAGCGGCTGTGGTCGAGCCAGACTGGTCAGTGCGGTTCAACGCAGCAGCTTCCGAGTCGTCGGGTTCCTCGCTCTGCGGCTCCAGCCACGCTACCACCGTCTCGACACTCTCTTCTCCGTACAGCCGCGCAATCTCAGCGTGGGCTTCCTGGCGCTTCCCACGCGTGAGCAACCACGCTGGGCTCTCGACCATCGCGAGTGGAGCAAGCACGAGAAACGCTGCAGCGAGGACGCTCGGGAAGCCCGCAATGTACCGCCAACCCGAGCTTGTGTTGGCAAAGAAGAACGTGAGACTGACAAACAGGATGCCGAGCGTGATCGAGACTTGGAAACCGACGCCAAGTACGTTGCGGAGGTGCGGCGGCGACACCTCGTTAATGTAGCTGCCAACGACGCCAGTGGCACACCCCGAGGCGACACCAGCCAGCAGACGTCCGAGAGCAAAGATCCAGAGGTTGACTGCGATCGCTTGCACAGCAGCTCCGATCACAATGATGCCACAGTTGAGCATCAGCACCTTCCTGCGACCAAACGCGTCCGAGAAGCTGCCGCATACGAGGCTGCCGAGCATACCGCCGACGATCCAGGCGTTCACGGCGAGCGTCCACTGGAACTTCGAGTGTCCTGGGAACATCAGACACGTGCCGTATGCGACTGGGCGGGTGTTGCAGTCGACAGTGTCGTTGAATGCTGCGAGGTTGAGCTGCGAAGTGGACCAGCCGTACTGGAGCGGCTGGAGCAAGGCGACGAGCACGCTCGAGTAGAGCAGCCAGGACGGGTGGACAGCGCGGAGCTCTCCAGCCTTGTTCTTCGAGTTGGCGAGATCGGGAGGAGCTCCGGGCGTCAGGACGGGCGTGTACGTCACGCTCGCTTGCTTCGCAGATGCAGGGGACTCGGCGTCGCCGTTGTCCACAGCGTCCGGCGCGTTGTCACGAGGCGCCATCATCATTCGGGGGCTACGAGAGCGAGAGTTTGCTACGTGAGGCGACTTGAGCTACACGGACACTGTTCGTGAATGACGAGAGCTGGCGAAGCGCGCGTGGAGAAGAAGAGCGATTAAACAACTGCCGCATCGCTCTTCAGTGTGTGGGACCGTGCGCTAGCTGCACGCGCGTGGCCACAGAAGTGCAGCGCAACGCTCGACAATGCCTTCGATGCATGGTAAGCATACAAGCAACGCCCGTTGCCCCTGAGGTCACCGCGTGGTCCAAAGCACACGCAAGCGGTGACGAACCGGAGCCAACTCCGTCACGTTGAGCTTCACTCCAACGTTTGATGAGCTGGGACCCTCTGTGGCTGAAGGCAATTGCACCTGACATACAGGAAACACGTCGTAGCAGACCCTGGACGCGAACAGAGTGCCTTGACTCCACCATGCATGCACGCACTGTCGATGGCGCTTGTGCCAGTACTACTGTAGTACTTCTCTTGGAGCATTCTTCGATTTGGCATCGTCCACCACCGCCACGCTTTCGAAATGATACAAGAGTGAAGCAAGCACCTGGTACTCTGCAGAGAAATTGCCCTGCGCAGGTTCGTTCAATCTTGAGCATCCGACTGGATGGGGTGCAACGTCCTGTCACCGAGGAGCTGGCATCGACAGCCAAGAGCCAACAGTGCCATGCAAGTGAGTATTTTTATAGGTGCTTGGCATGTTCCCGCCTCCTCGCGAAGACAGAAGTGTCCAAGCGTTCAAAGCCGATGGAGAAGTACACGTTTGAGAAGGTGATCGGCGAGGGCACGTACGGCATTGTGTACAAGGCCATCGAGAAGGTGAGCTAGTGCTGGCTGCTTGCGTGCTTCGCTGGAGCGACAGGAGCTGACAGAGCGGCGACAGGACAGCAAGGAGTGCGTTGCAATCAAGAAGTTCAAGACCGCAGCTGGTACTGACGCAGTGCGATTGCGTCGTTCGTGTCGTGTGCTACAAAACAACTCTGACGAGCAAGCGTTGGTGCAGATGAGCAGTTGTCGAAGCGGGAGATTCAGGCGTGCTCGATGCTGAGTCATCCGTACATTGTGTCGTATCGCCATTCATTTCGGCACGAAGGACTGCTCCACCTCGTCTTTGACTTCATCTGCGACGATATGAACAAGGTGCGGTCCCAAACCGTGCAGCTGGACAATACGACTACACTGAACTTCACACAACTGCTTCAGATCCTCGCTCGCAATAGGAGTGGAACCAAGCCCCTTGAAGCGAGGAGGTTGACGTACCAGCTCTGCCAAGCGCTCCAGTGTTGCCACTCGAACCAGATCATCCACCGAGGTAGGTGGAGTGTCGACCACTTGATAGTGTAGTCGCACTTAAGCGTCTTAATCCGTCAACGTCGCGTGGCTGCGTAGATGTGAAACCCGACAACATCCTGATCGACAAGGCGGGAGACATCAAGTTGTGCGACTTTGGTACGTCCGAGACCGAGTGGCTGGTGTAGAGTGCGGACATATACCGATGGACTTGCGGTTCTCAATACTGTGGCTGCTGGTGCCGCAGGTGTGGCGAGGACTGTCCAGTTCGAGGGCGATCCTTTGAGCGACTACGTTGCGACGCGATGGTACCGTCCACCGGAGCAAGAACTGCGGTACGATACGGTTCATCTGGTGGCTCTGGTGCAGAGCAAACACGACGAAACGCAGGAGAGAACCTCGTCATCCCTCTCGTGCGTGTTGTGCGTATGTGTGTGTGCTTCCCCAGCATGGACCGATACTCGTTCGACGCCGACATGTGGAGCGTCGGCTGCGTGCTCATGGAGCTCCTGACGGGCAAGCCGCTCTTCCCGGGCAGCACGCAGATCGACCAAATGTGCGCTCCACCCTTAGTACACCGCCACGCTCACTCGCTCGACTCACGCGGAAACGCACCTAACACACGCAGTCTGTCGCACACACAGCAACCTCATCCAGGACGTGCTCGGCCCACTGCCTCCAGTGCTGCTTCCACGACTGCCTCGTGGCGCAACGGTCGTGAAAGAGCCGACCAAGTCGTTACGTGGATTACTCGGCAGTCGGTCGCTGCCGGATGGGACTCTTGACTTTCTCGCCAGCCTTCTACAGCTCGACCCGAAGAACCGCTTGTCCGCAACAGCATCGCTCAATCACCCGTTCCTGCGTCCGCTGCGCGACGCGGACGTGAAGGAGCGGAAGAATCGGCAGCTGGAGGAGAAGAGAAAGCAGCAGCGGGACTTCTCAGCCGACGGCGACGATGGGATCGAGGAAGAGATCCCGGGCGAAGAGAGCGGACGCAAACCACCCGTGCGGACGGAAGCGAAGTGGATCGAAGCTAAACACACGGCGGCGAGTAGCGGCAGCGACGCCTCCGCGATGAGCTACAAGGACGGACCGCACAAGTTCGACTTCAAGAACCTCGACGAGCCTCCGCGTACGAAGGCCAACAGTGAAGTCGCGAGTGCAAAGAACAAGAATCACCACATCGGAGGCGGCGTGCGCGTCGCAGCGAAAGGCACCGGGAACAACTGCGCTGAGTGCGACAGTGACGACATCCAGGAGATCATCGAGATGGACGAGCACAGCGGCGCGCCAGGGACACCGCAGCGCTTGTCGCCGGGCGCCAAGCAGAACCGAGGCGACACGTTTCAAGCGAACTCGTCGTCGTCGTCGCAAGGTCGCTCGAGGCCCATCCGTCGACGCGACTCGCTTGATAGCAAACACACCGATTCACACAGCGACCAGCACGAGTGCTATGAGGACGACTTTGAAGAGTACCACTCATAGACGGCTCAGTCTATTGCACGCGCAGTTGCTTGGTATAGAACGGACAGACTCCAGCAAACGCGCATGGTAGCAAAGCAACCAATCGACAATACATCTGCAGAACCTAGTTGTCGAGGCATTAGTAGTGAGGTTTTTTCAGATCACATCCATCAACACCTTCTTTTAAGTGCAGAGGTCGGTGTCGGTGTCGGTGTCACGTCAGAAGTTGTGGGATAGATGGGAGAAAGAAAGAGAGAGAACGGCAAACTCATGTCTTGTACTAGCTACCACTGTCGGTCGCTACTCCAGCTCCAGCTTCTTCTGGATGTGCTTGAGCGCGTTGACGCGGTGCTGGCGGTACTCGTCGTTAAGGATTGTAGACACCTTCTCCCGGAGCCGGAGAAAGCAGTCCAACACCTCCTCATCGCTTCGAGGGTCCCAGTCGCTGCCCCTGTACTGCACTGCTGAGTAAAGATCTTTGAGCACATCGTCGAACACGCAAAGCGCAAAGGGCTTCCCCTTGAACTTCGCCAGCTCTTGCATCCCAGCCTTCAGTGCTGCATGGACACAAGTCATCTCGCTCCCTGCATCCCCTTTAGACCTCGCGCTGGCCTTGCTGCTAGAAAGACCCGCCCTCCGCGTGCGAAGCGGCTCCGGTGTCGCGAGTCGACCGAACGCGCGTCGCAGCCGCCGCTGCAGCTTCTCCGTCGACTCGACTGTGTGTGCCAAGGCGTCGCTGCGAGCGTCGCCCGAGTGGCCCTGCCGCAGCTTTGCGACCGCATCTTCGAGCTCGCGGAGCCGCTGCAGCCCCACCGTTGCGTCTACCACTGCTGTGCGGCTTTGCTCCAACGTCTCGACCAGCAGCGCGTTGCTCTGCTGACGCAGCTCCGAGCGGCCAACGCGTGAGAGGATGGAGGCGTAGATCGCCTGCTCGTGCGCGCTGGTGCTGCTACTGCTGCTGCTCGTGGTGGCCGTAGTGGTCATGAAGATGACGCTGCCACGCGAGACGGAGTGACGAATTACAAAGGAGGAGGGTTGTTCGTCTGTGCGTCCGTCCGTCGAGGCGTCGCAAACTTGTTGGTGTCGATTCGTTGAAATGAAAGAATTGTGGAGCGCACTGGTGGCGCTGGCGCGTCGTGAACGGCACTCACGGTCGATGTGTCATCAGTGGGTGCGATATTGACATTTTGAACAACATCGCCCCACAAAAAACTTGAAAACGTCAGCAAAAATTATCAGCAAACATTACTTGACAATGTCAGCATTGTCAAAAATAATGATTGTCTTTATTCCAATAATGACATTATCTAAAAAAGAGTATTTACGAAAGTGTCGATATTCTCTGGAATTTTTTCAGAGGTTTTCAGGGATCTGACTTGATCAACCTTTTCTAAAACTATTTTCTGATTTTGACAGTTCGGGTTACCTTCATGCGACCTTTTCTAAATATGTCAAGAATTGTTTTCGAAAAATCAGAAACCCAAATAAATTTTAGGTCTTCCGAAGCGGTCTACGTCTGTCCTCGGAAGACATCTCCTAAAATTAATTTCGTACAGGAAACATTCATGCCACATTCATACATTCACATACCACTCCGTTCCGAAATAAGTGAACATTACCAATTTTGCTGTTCCGAATTAAGTGAGCATATTTTATCTTAGATTTAGTATGGCGGAGGGGCAAATCTCATCTGATGGCGTCAAAACCATCAACGAAGATCCATTGACGTGCACAAAAATGTATGATATTTGTTTATTTTATGTGCATCTTTTTTGCTGTTTTCGAGGGATAACGATGCTTAAAAGACGTTGTTGGGTGAGCAAGACATATCATTGGATCGTGTATTCTGAGGTGAACACAACCGTACCGTTTTCATAGTGTCAAGCCTCTTTGCGACCAAATGGCATCGAATTTTGAGAAAGGTTCACTTATTTCGGAACGGAGTAGTAAGAATCGATCATAAAAGGTACGTTTTCGACGATATTGTTGCTTGTTCTGGGGTGGTAGACAATTCTCTCCCTTTTATAGAAACGTTCGTCCTGAACAGACATCCCGAAATGTTCGTATTACATTTCCGACTATTCTTCCACCTGCCCTTGTATCTGAAGATGCTGTTGTCTGCTGTCACCGAAATAGGACAAAAACGGAAAGCCACTTTTACATCGTTGACTCCATGCAAACAATTTTGCCAGCGTTATCCATGACATGTACAGTACATGTACAATATGATAGTGGTTCAGTATGACAATCATTCGGAAGGCGTCTATCGCGAATACATACAATACATCATGGTAACCCACACCTTAAGGGTTAAATTCCAGAGCTTCACCGTGCATGGTACGGCACTGTATTACTTATACCGTACCACTGTAATAAATTTATTCATTACTGAGGGAACTTGAGTACAATGAACGTATTGAACCGGGCCGGTGTCATGGGCCGGTGTCATGGTGGTGACCAACCTGCCTGCATCCCCTACATCGCCGACACCCTCCCAAATCCTTGTGCTGTCTACTATGTGCTCTCTGCTTTTGCTACCTTCGCGGCTCATCGAAATCGTCCCCGATTTTACCACAGCAATCTTCCACGGCGCAGCTTCACGTCAGTTGACACGAATCTTCACACCTATCATCGTGCTCTGTGTCTCTGTCAATCATGGTTGGTGTCGCTTGCCCAACGCGTCACGTTCACTGCGCTCGCACAGATCACGTCACTCCATGCACTTCATGTCGCCCACATGGTGCACCTTCCATGCATCGACTTGGCTGTCGCCACCGAGACGGCCACTCGTTCTCCATGCAGCGTATCTTCTCGACTCGCCGCAATCACAGTTGCTGGGCAGTTCAGTCGCACTTCCACATGTCTTCCTACGCCCCTTCATCTGCCACAGGCGAGACCGTTACGTGTCTGTTCACTCTCCAGTCGTCTGCCGGCGTCATCTTCACTCTGCACCACTCGAGTACGCTACGCATCTGCTCCGCATCTGCTCCACTCCCAAATAAAATGGGTCGTCCTATGGGCACCACCCAAAAAGTCAGGGGCACACTTCCCATATTATGGAAAGTGTGCCCCTGATTTTTTGGGTATCAACTTGATATTCACACACAGTTCAACTGTACTGTAGTATCAAAAGAATTGATTGCTTAGCAAACGTCTGCTGTTAGCTGTGCGCCGCGTCCAGAGACGGCAGTGCGAGACCGAGGCGTGCGCGGCAACAACCGGACGGGCGAGACTCCCGAGTCCAGGGAGAGCATGGCATGCAGACCGGAAAGAGCATGGTGGTGTGCGTGACGGATGAGCGAGTGTGTATTGCGTACTGTGTGGTTGTGTGCAATGCGTTTTGAGCGTGCAATTTGTGAGGGAGGCTCCAACAGAGCACGCGGTGAAGCACACACGAGACGTGTACGGCCACGACCGGACGAGCGAGCTTGACGAGACCGGGCGAGCGAGACTCCCGAGTCGGGCGAGAGCGTGGCAAGCAGACCAGAGAGAGCATGCTCGTGTGCGTGACATATGAGCGAGTGTGTGTTGCGTACTGTTAGGATTGTGTGCAGTGCACATTTCGAGCGTGCAATTTCCAAGGGAGGGCAGGCATCACAGCGGCAAGACAGAGCACGCAGTACACGGAGAGCTACAAGAACGCAATACTATCCGATTTGTGGAGATGAGTTTCGTGCCTCGACTTCATAACTTCTCCTCCTACTCTAAATCGTTCAGCCTTTGTTCAGCGCTCTCGTCGTGTCCGTTCGCATGCTGCTTGCGCACAGTTGGGCAAGCCGGCTTTTGTGTCCAGGCTGACGGCAAATCCCGCAGCGATGCTCTGCTTCACGTCGCTTCTTCTCGACCACTTCGAATCCTGACAGGATAAGGCCAGAGCACTTTGCAGCTGGAGCCGAAGACGGTGGTCGACCTTGACCGCGTTCTACTCTATACGGAGGCAGCACGCCGTCCACATCGACATCCGGGGTGTGAATTGAGCTTGTGCCAGTGGCAGTCGAAGTCGGGTACGTCAAGCGCGCAACCTTGAGAAAGCCACTCAACAAGGACGTGCGCGCACGGCAGTCCCATTGCAGTGCGGACATACCCCGATCATGGCGGAATTTGGTCTGGGTGAAGTGCACTTGAGTACTCTTGGTGAACCAGACGTAAGGCAAAGCGCGTGACCGTTCTCGCGACTGGGGCGAACACGTTGTCCGGTAAAGCGAGAATCTCGGTGCGCTCGCGGTTGACTTGGTCCTTGATTGAGTTCGCACGCATTTGAGACGACGCTTCGATCCGCTCGTACAGATCGAGGAGGGATCCCCTTGCTGCACTCAGCTTCGACTTGATGTTGGTCCAATGAGCTCCCTCGGCAATAGAAGTGCTCGTGTGACCAAAGTGGCGCACGCGGTCAATCGCAAAGCTGGCGAAGCGGTGTTGGAGCGGTAGCTTGTTCTTGCCGATGCAGTCAAAAGCAGCTCGAAGGCACGAGATGGTATGCGTGTCGGGTGGGCTTTCAAGCCATGGGTGCTGTGCTGCACAAGCTGGGCCCAGGAGGTTCGCTTTCAAAGACCTCCACGACAAAACAAACTCGTTCGCTATTCTGGTGGTGTTGCGCGCTTGATGCCACCCCTTCGTGAGGCCGTTGAATGCCAAGCTCGACATCCCCGGTTAGAAGCAGCGAGCCTTGATATTCTTCGAGTTGTGCCAACGGCAGAGATGCTCCGATGTCGACGGCCAGGCTCTCGCTAGAGTGTGCATCAACGCTTGTTCGTTGTCGACGACGACGACTGTTGGCGGGCGGGTGACCACACGAGTCAACTTCTCGATCGCCCACAGGTAGCTAGGCTCTGTCTCGTTCTCCAACACACATCAGGCGATCGAGAAATGGTTGTTGGTACCTGTAACTCCGGCGACGTGAAGTAGAGGCATCATTTGCTTGTTCGTGCGATAGGTTGCGTTGGTCGTCAGGATATTTGGGTATCTGGATACAGGCGTCCCTTGACTAACGAAGGTTGACCTGCCGATCAGTTTTTACAGGCCAAAACAGTATGAAAAAATTGTATCTTACAGGCAATGATTGCATAATGAAACCAATCCGTCTCACCGTCTCAAAACATTATTGAATCCACGTTGATGTTACAGCTGGATGGTCAATATTAAACGTCACAGTTTCCACGCTATGTTACAACTAGATGGAATAGATCACACATGGACACGCCTACAAGCAAGATACCCACATGCGATCAACTGAGCACCTGTGCACTATTTGTAGTGTTGGGAGGACAATACAGTACTCGTTGTTGCTGAGCTGCGTGCTATCATGGCGCACATACGCGCCGTTCTGGAGAAAAATATTGCTTCCCTGCATTTCAGTTTCTCATTGTGCTGTGTGAGCTATGACGATAACAAATTGCGCGTGATCCGACACTGGCCACCTGAAAACTCTCATGAAGCGTTATCCCCTCATGCTCGTCAGTCGAGCAGTCATTGTGTTGGGGCGTGAGTCGAAAACGAGTTGGTGGTGGAGCTTTCGTCATTGCTCCTGTGTTTTTTGGTCTGTCAACACATTACAGTCATCATCAAAAGACCTTGCGAAAATGCTGTATCGTTTTAGACGGGAGAATCTTATAAGACAGGCTTCGTTAGTCAAGGGACGCCTGTACCAAGGGCTGACTCGCCTTCACAGCGAAAAACAGCAGCATCAGCTGGTTGTCTTCGTCGCGAAGGCTGTCCGAGACGACACCATTCTGTTGCAGCTTCTTGTGCAGCGCTTCTGTCTCAGTCATCCCGCCAAGTGGAGCTGCACGGATGCGAGACACTCAATTGTCGACGTCCATGTACACCAGCCACTCCAACTCGCACCAAGGCGAAGCGAAGCCCAGATGCTGCGAGGTGTTACTCCATCGCCCAGTTAGCCCTCGATCATGTCCGCGATGCCGTGCTTCTTCTTCAGGTAGCGTCGACCAGCAGGGAGAGGCTTGACCGAGTCTGGAGAGAGGCGGACTTGACGAGTCGTACTTGACTCCACTATGCACCACTTCTCGGCGTGTTCGCTATCACGACCGACTTTAAAGTAGAACGTGCAGCCGACTTTCTTTGTCTTGAGAAGTCCCCTCCTTCCGTGGGCTTCCACCCCCTGCTTAGTGACTGCGCTTGACACCAGCTTGCGAGTACTTGAGTGTGATCGATGCCTTTGTCGATCGATCGACAACTAACGCGAACCCATTCGTGATAGCGTACTCCATCAAAGAATCCTTGGCTATGTCGAGAGAATCATACGACGTTGCAGACACCGCGCCCGCAGGGGTCAGTTCCTCGTCGCTGTCAACGACGTCGCCATCTTGCACGCAATCTTCAAGGCGTTTTCTGACGTCCATTGCGGAAACAAGGCTGCGGTTACACAGAAAGCCTGGCCGAAACGCTGCTATATTTGCCGTCACACAACTTCCCATTTCCTGAGATCGAGGAGAAGCGCTTCGCGTCCTGACTTTCACGTTTGATCTACATTGTGTATCTTAGCATAACGTAAACTTTCAGTTTAATGCTCTTTTTTGGGCTGCTAAGCAAAATGAGTTTTTGATGTTAGCTCTGACAGCCGCATGAAGAGAAGGATGTTGACTGCCTCACAAGATAAAGCGCTATTGATTGATTATTTTTGTTGATTTATAGGCCTCTCACTCCCGTTTGGTACGCACTAACTGAGCGGAAAGCTGGATTTGGCTCCTTTCAGTTTAGTGCACTGTTTTGACTTGGTATTTGTATGATTGTGAGTGAAGGTGATAACTCCGATGATGCGCGTTCAATCGATGGTTAGGGTTAATGCCAACTACGAAAAACCAACCATTCTGGTAAATGACATCTGTTTGAAAATATATTTAGGTCACAGTTGTTTTGAGAAACACAATCAGCTGGAAGAGTCACGTTGTCTGGACAATTTATTGCTTCTTCGTCGGGAAGCTTGTCGCGTCAACGGTGCAGACACGGACGCTCCTAATGGTGTTCGTAACTACGCCTAGCATCGTTGTTGAGAACAGCGTGGAGTCGTCACAACTGCCTTCTAATTCCAAAAGTCTCAAGCAGGGAAAAGGCATGGAGCAGAGAGATGTATTGTTGGAGATGGTGGTCCGTCTCGGTATGAGACAGAGAAATGCTTTGCACCAATCGGTGACTCTTCTGACAGGTAAATCCGTGTTATTGGTTATAAAAGCAGTCAAGGGCACAAATTGAAAGGATTTACTCAACTGAAAGTTTACGTTATAGTATTTCTGTTGGAGTTGCCAAGGCGTCAACAGCGACTGAGATCATCCTCAGGACTCTCTGCAGACATTCGCAGTGTGGGTGAGAATAGTACCACAGGCAACACAACATTCGCTCAAAGAATTTGACTGTGTTGGCGTCTCCTACTAGAAGACACTCGACCTCGTGAGCGGCTCGGTTACCAGCAACTGACTACAGAACCTGCGGTTCGATGAAGCTGTGACGGTGGAGAATGAGTACGTGCTGAAGCTCTTGGAGAACACGTTCCAAGGCTCCACTCTCAAGCTACCAGCGCTGATCCCGGTGGTCAGCATGGCCAGTGTCGTGGAGGATCT
Source organism: Globisporangium megalacanthum (assembly GCA_023334115.1). NCBI lineage: Eukaryota > Oomycota > Peronosporomycetes > Pythiales > Pythiaceae > Globisporangium > Globisporangium megalacanthum. Next base: position 42,382 of record JAASGD010000047.1, read on the forward strand.
TTTACGGGAGAGTCCAGAGTTGGTGTCAGGACGAGCGAGTGAAGACCTCGCCGACATAACCACTAGCCAGCAAGCAGAGAGAAGACGAGCGAGCGCCGAACTCGCACACGCAGATAGCTTTGCGAGCCGACCGAGCGAGTAAGCGTGCCAGTGATGTGACCACTGCCAAGGACAGACCATCAACAGGACGAGCGAAGTCTGCAGTGATGAAGAGACCGAATGCAGGACGCATGCAACAACACAAGGCGAAGGCACGCAATGCGAAGACGAGCGAGCAGACAGTTCCAGAGCCAGACGCGGCGACAGAGGACAGACCAGTCGTCAGCAACGAGCACGACATTTCGATGGACAAACCAGCAGTGGGCGACAAGCGTGCGGCATTTGAGCGACCAGCCGACATGCACAAGCGCAGGGCGTGTTCTGAACCCAGGGGTCAAGCACCAGCGGCAGAGCCGACTCCTGATGGCCTTCTGAGTGAGCAATCGACAGACGAAAGCAGCGTGACGACACGCGCCGATGTCGCAACCGGCGACCGAGTCGCAGAGGCTCAAGATGTTGAAGATGCAAAGAGGCTTGTCGATCGGCCAGTTGCACGAGCGCAACGATTCTCGCATGCAGAGAAGAAGGCGATCAAACGAGAACAATCAAACGCGAAGACATGTTATGTCCAGGACAGACACGAGAAGTGAAACGGTGATGCCGCAACGAAACAGAAGTCGCCACGCAACTTTACACACTCCTGCGAGGGGGAGACCGCGCAGAGACCGCCCGATGATAAGACTGTCCAATGCAGCAGTGATAGCAGTCATGCCGATGTCGTGGACCGAGCTCTCGAGTCAGCTTTGGTGGCCGAGTTGCCCGGGGCGCTCCGAGCTGCATTGTCGGTGATGTTCTCGCAAGCGCGGCGTGGCATGCGCTGGCCAGTCCTGGCGACTCCGAAGTTCACGGGCTGGACCAAGTGGCTTCTCCCGGCACGCCGTCAGCCGTTGGGGGTCGTCTGCTTGGGGCGAAGAGAGTGCGGCGATGCTGGTAAGGCTGTGCGAGCAAGGTCCCACACTGGCTAATCTTCAGGTCCCCGAGCTGGCTTCGGCATCCCGCGAGTCGCTGCACGACTTCCTACGTTCCTGGACGAGCGGCGATCAAGACACGGATGGGCAGCCCCTTTCTCGCTTCCAGATCGCTCTCCGCGACTGGCTGGACGGGTTGAGGTCAGCTGCTGGGGCTGCAGCCGTTGCTCGCAGAGAGGAGCTGCTGGATGTCCTGCCTGCGCGTCACCTAGACGATTGGTCGGCGGCTGCTGACTGCGACACTTACCTCGAGCCCCCTGATTTATTTCGCGCGCTGACGGCGCCTCGACGCCCTATTGTTGGCACGACTTGGGGAGAGCTCGAGGATGGAATGGGAACGCTGCGTGGTCGTCTTGCGATCGCCCTCGCGATGCAGGTGCCTGCTGACGTGTCCGACTACGTGTTGGCTGCGGGACCCCTTCCACGGACTGGCTCTCTGCCTGCACTGTCTTGGTTGTTCGGCGTCGGCGCAGCCTGGCTCGATCCTCACCACGCACTTGTCGGAGACGACACGCCGAGCGCGCCAGAGTCACTCTTCGAGGTGGTGCGGCTCTACCACTTGCTCGGACCGCTCGTGGGGTATCGCGGTGTCGCTGAACGCGCGCTACGGGCGATGTTGGCACTTCTTCTCCAGAGACAGACGCTCGCGTGTGCACTCGAGCTCTTTCATGGGTACGAAGCCGTGATACTGAGCGAGCCAGCGGGTCGTACGTCGGCCACCTTGCTTAACCATGATGACCTTGCCCTAGACGGCTCGATCTTCGACCTCGGTTGGTTGGCGCGCGGTCACCAAGCCAAATTTGACCGACTTGGCGAGGAGCTGCGTGAGCAGCGCCGGCGTTGCAATGACGAAGAGGACCGGAGCGGCACAGCGCGCACAGAAGTTGAGCGCCAGGGGCGACGCGGGCGCGGGCACGGGCTGCCGAGGCTGAACAATCGAAGACTGGGGCCGTACAAAATGCGGCTGCCACTCGCCGAGAACTCCAGGTCGCCATGCGCGAGGCGGCAGCAGCTCGCGACGGCTGGAATTCCGCGAAGAGCGAACTGAGCGTGGTCACGCAAGGACGCTTCGAGCTGAGGACGGCGACGGTGCAGCAGGCACGCGAGAACGAGTGGCTTGGGGTGGAGGTTGGGCTACTGCAGACTCTCTTTCGCGCGGTGGCAAGCGCAGGGGTGGGCGGTGACGTGGCTGCGGGCATGGGGAACTCGCGTGAGATTTTCGCGTCTCCGTCGGCGTCAGAAGCGGCGGCGACTCATCCTCCGGGTACCACGGCGGAGCGTCGCGAAAGTCGCGAGTCTGCCGTCGTGGTACGCGCATCTCCGTACGTGCTTATCTCCGTGTTGCGACTCCGGGAGGTGTGGACAACCCGTTCGACTTCTCGAAGACTAGTGAGGCGTTGACCGAGGGCGAGAATGACAGCGACAAGCCCATCTCTCCCAACTTCAGCTTTGCCTCGGACACTGCGGCTTGGACAGCTCGTCTGGCTGTGGTCGTGCGCCTTCTCGGCGTGTGACTTCTGCTCGCACTGCTCGAGCGCAGGGATAAGATCGCCGTCGTGCCGTAGGCCTTCAGGATGTCGAGATTGCGAACTCGTCTGCGCTTGACGCGAAGCTTCCTGCTGGCGGCTCGAGTGGCGCGCACTCTTCACCGCTTTTGGCTGACTCATCTGCGCCTTCTCGAACTTCACGAACGCGGGCAGCCGACGCGCCAGTACTGCACAGCTTTGCTGCGGCGTTTGCGGTGGACAGCGAGCGAGGTTCACTGGCTGGCATCAGCCTGGCTGTCTTGGAGCTGACGACTGTTTTGCACGCGGCGCGTCGCTTTCTTGCCCCTTGGCCGAAACGAGTTGGCTCTATCAACGAGCGACTGGAGCGTACTGGCGATGTGTCTTCCCGGACTGTCGTACTGCCGGACTTGCCGTCCGGCCGCATGGACGTGGGCTTGGCGGACTTGGTTGCATCACCTGACCTCATGCGCTCGCTCGCGCGCAAGCTGGCTCGTGTGGACCCGTATGCTTTGGGTCAGTCCGGGGCTTTCCAGTGTCTTGGATTGGCCCAGCAGCAGTGATCTCCACCGGATTAGCTGGGCTGGGTTCAGGACTGAACCTGCGCGCGGGTGGCAGAACACTACAGTAGCTCAGACGCCGTTCTTCCCCAACTACTTCCGTTTTGCGCGTCAAGAGTTCGGCCGCAATGGAGTCGTATCACGACGAAGCCGGGTTGGACGCTTTGTGTGCTCTTCTGGAAGGACGCCCCTGGGACGTGATGTGGCGCACGCGTGCCACACACCTCTTCTTCATTGATCCGGCCGACTTCAACACCGCTGAGCCAGCCTGGGTGCACGCGCTCCTGGAATTCCAGTATCACTTCAGGCAGGCGATCTGGAGTTACCAACACCACGTGCACATCTCCGTCAACAAGTCGAAGTCTTCGACTCCGGGGAGTGTTGACGCGCTGTGGCGACGCTTTGTTGATCGGTGCCGGCAACTCGATGCCGTGTACCTTGCCGCGGTCTGGACCTTTGAGCACCGTCGCCCCAGCCTCGCTTTCTCGCTACGACGACGTCTTTTGGCTCGAGCCAGCCTTCTGGCGCAGGCCAGAGACCAGCTGTCACTGGCTGCTCACAGATCTGGCTGTTACTCCGCTGGCTCTGCAGCTTGCTCGCGTCGACTGGAAAGAGCTGCTGCGTGCAGAGTGGGTGGTGTGGCCAGGCCAGTTCGTGGAGGCGCCGACGCCGCTTGAGCTGGAGCGCTTGGAGGCGCGCCTCCTGACATCTTCGCCACTGCCGCTGCCGGCGCCGTGGGACCAACGCTACTTTGAGCCACTGCCGCTGCACTTTGTTCTCGAAGGTGCGCTTGGGCCAGGGTTCTTCTTTGACGCTCGTGTCGACGCCCGCGTGGCGCCGTGGTACGGCATCGCAGTGCCAAAGACATACAGAAAGGCAGTTCAAAATGACTAGTGGGAGTTGGCGGTGCGCTCAGAGAGCCAGTCGCTCGACAAGCACGAAACGTGGGTGCTGATCAAGCAAGCGAGCGTCAACAAGGGCGTCATCATCACCGACCGATGGGTTTTCAAAGTCAGGCAAGACGAGCGGGGACGCGTGAAGAGATTGAAGGCGAGATTGGTTGTCCACGGGTTCAAGCAGTGCAACGGCGTGAACAATCACGAGACGTTCGCTCCTGGATGGAAGGGCTGTGCGACGAACTGCAGTGGAGTACGAAATTCCAGAGCTGGCGTGCGACAAGAAGGCTGCGATTTACATGGCTGAGAAGCCCGGCAAACACACCAAGAGCAAGCACATCGAGAACAAGTACCACCACGTGAGGCACCAAATGGAGGACGGACGCATGACTACATGCTTCTGCCTGACTGATGAGTTGGCGGCAGACATCATGACAAATGCGCTTGCAAGGACCAACTTCGAGAAGTTCCAAACAGGCCTCGGCGTGCTTCAGGTGTCGGACGTGATCGGGATCAAGGACAAAGGACAAGACCACGTCGATACGAGCCACACACAGGACCAGGACCGTGTGATGAAGGCACAGGAGGTGACTGTGCAGAGCAACTCCAACACGCAGGACGGAGACCGCGTGCGACCGCGCCAGTAGCGCTGGAAGACCAAGTGAAGACACTTGATGCCGAGGTCATGCTGTGGAAGACCACGCACTTGCAGACAGACACAAGATGACCAGGACCAGAGTTCGATGCCGAAGCGACCGACGCCGTCGAAGCCATGGACGTCGCGCCGACGTCACGCGTGATGACACGCAGAGAGACGGCTACGTGACAGTCACGAGTGTCAAGCCCGCGGGACGCCGCTGGACGAGTCAGTACGAAGCAAGGTGGAGTGTGAGCAGCGATCTTTGGTCATGCCATGCGATGGCATGAAATGCATCTCAAGAGGCGTGGTCTCGATGAGATCTCGAAGACCACCAGAGCGAGAGCGGCTCCTGACAGAAAACGAGAAAGATTGCAGAGAGTTTTGTACTAAATGAGTGTATTAATGCATTGTGAATCTAAGCAAAGGTGTCTAGTGTGGGCAATGCGACTGCCACCTGTGCTGCATAGCTCTCTCAGTGAGCTCACTTTACAACGTGCATCATAGTACACAGGTGAGCATCATCGCAGATCACACCAGTTTTCATGGAAGCCCTTCGTGCCCCGAACGCAACCGTGTATGTTACGAGGTCACAGTACACACCCAAGTAGGTACGCACCTTGTTTTGACTAGGAGTGTCCCTATTCGGACACCTTCAGGGTTTTCTACCTTTTTAGCGGATATTCTCCCATTGGCTGAAGGGAGCGCCCTTTTAGCCAATCAGGAGATTCCACTATTGATTGGCTGCGAGGCAGCCTTAGTTTCCCTTGGTTTCATCACCATTTCAAAACCAAAACATAATAAAAGACAGAGTTGACAAACCACGCTTCCTCATAAGTCCACGTGCAAGCCAGTCACGCCCCGTGGCAGTATGGGTGCTTCACACAGCGGAAACCTCCACACTGTGGCTATGACCACTTCTCATTCATCAATGTCAGCTACACTAAGCGGTGGATGAGGATGTGCATGATCTGAATGCGTCCGCCACTACTGTTGTTGCTGTGGAGATTGTCTCTGCAATCTGTGAACGTGAGAGTGTCGAATCGTTTTTAACTACTCGTTTTCGACGGGCGAGCAACGAGTGGCGTTGCCGTGAACATGAATGCAATCTTCCGTCACTTGACCAAAGTAAATCGATAGTCAGCTTCCTCTCTGTGTCTTCTTTCAGGTGAACTATTTTTCGATGCCTGACGTCTTGTTCTCACTTCGAGTGGTCTAGTTGTGCGTGTGCACGATCTCCACACAAACTATCACGATGCAAAATAAAACAGCTACACGTTCTACCCGTCAGATTTCCGCTTCGCCTCAAGAAGGTAAAGCTAATGACGCATTACTCGCCAAAAGAGGAGCAGAACTGACTGCAAAAGATGTTTGAGAGTGATACTCTTGCACTTGCTGTCTTCGTGTGTATCATTATAAACTAAGAAACTTCGCTGTATTCAGTCCATGACGAATGGCAGCATGCCCATGCTCTCAACAAATGGCTTGATGACGAGTGAAACTTGTGAAAAAATTTTATTTGGGCGCTACTGACTTGGGCCCTCGTTAGATTTCCTTTTCATGTACCACTTTTTCGGCGTGTTCCAGTTCCAGAAAGTTGTACGTTGACATTTGCATGCAATTCAAATGCTTATTAAGATGAGCCCTGACGCAGGAGAAAGTCCATCCGTCACTCGACAATCACACAGGTACGCGGCTCTCATATTTTTACGTATTCGATTGCAAGTGTACTTCCCACAATGCTGGAAACCGCCATGGACAATTGTTTGGTGAGCAGTCATGCTTCACTTGTGTGTTTGGAGCCCTGCTAGATGGACTTCTCAGACAATTTTTCTTATCGACGCTTGTGTGTGGAATAATTTGTCGTAAAAATTTCAAATCGTTTGAAGGGGGTGGCATGTTGATTTGACAAGTTTTGCGAACCAGCAATGCACATTATTCATTTTGCCTTGACGAGACGAGTAATAAACATACACGTCCATGCTTGTAGTTGTAAGTTTGAGATAGTTATGCACAGTCAAAGTGAAAAGCGACAACGTTTTGAGAACGGAGGTAGTATACATTTTGAAGCACATAGATTGTTATCTATACGTATGTACTGTATATGAAGGTTTTTGTTTTAGTAACAGTGCCGTGCCATGCACAGTGAAGCTCTGGAATTTAACACTTAAGAGCATCCCCACAGGTCTCGCCAAATTGGTCACGCTAAACCCTCCGTTTGCGTGAAATGTACAGCTCTCGGAAATGTATTTACAATTTACAGTGACGATTCTGCACCGATCTCGCCAAAAGCAACCAAAAGTCAAAATACTGTATGCAAGCCCCGCACATGTAACGCATGCTTGCGCTACACGCTGAGTGCGGGGGTAACGATGATATCGAGCTGACAAACTTCTAGAAGTGAGCCTCATCCAGAAGATGTTTCTGTTCATGTTGGTCTTCGAAGTACATGTTCCGTACGACTGGTGTCTCGAGTTCATCGTTCGGCAGGCGTGAAGTTGCTTTTGCTTCATTTTTGCTTGTATTTCTCAATTGTGGTCGCCAAAATTGCTTCATACAAAACCTCATATGTTTTCATCGCGCCATATTTGGCGGAGACGCGCTATATTGGCCCAAGTTTGGCGTGATGATTCGCACAATTTACAATTAGCGTGATTGGTGTGGAGGATAGATTTCCACGCCAAATTTTAATTCCCGCCAAAGCTGTTTAGCGTGGAGTTTAGCGAGACCGGTGGGGATGCTCTAAGGTGTGGGTTACCATGATGTATTGTATGTATTCGCGATAGACGCCTTCCGAATGATTGTCATACTGA
>JAASGD010000048.1:0-48651 GCA_023334115.1 Globisporangium megalacanthum
CGCCGACGCCGACGAAGAGAGTTACTCGGTGCACGACTCGGACGAAGAGCGCGACGACCCCGACTCGGACTCAGACGACGACGAGGAGGAGGAGGAGGAGGAAAAGCCCGCGTCTGCTGTGGACGCTGCTGCCGCCGTGATGGACAAGAGCCTGTATCTGCAGGATGCCGACGACCTGGACTCCCTAAAGGAGTAAAGTTGGCGCGCTCGATCCACACGCAGCCGGCTGGTCATCGACTGAGAGGCGTCGCAAAGGCTAGCGCTTTGAACGCTGTAGGGTGAATGTTGTTGAAGTAGGGAGGGAGTGACTCGAGCGCTCGCGGTCGCCGTTTATCGGCACTCGTGAGATGCGTCGCACTGGTGAGCGTTCGAGCATTCGCAACCAGGAAGGAAGCAGAGTGGCGACGCAAATCGTTAGCTTGTAGAAACGAAGACGTCCGCACCACACCCTCGTTTGCTCCAGTTGCGTAGCTTCCACGTCGATGTGCTCGACGTTCAGCTTGCTTGTTCTTGTTGTCGTGCGGCTACTCGTCGTCAACGTTGTTCGTCTCGTACTCATCCTCTCGGAGTTGCTGCTCGTGCTCCTGGCTACTCGAGTCGTCGGCAAACGCAAGGATGTTCGCGCTCGCTTGCCGTAGCCGCGCCACAATCCGCTGCGCTCTCTACAGGGTTACAAACACAAGCACATCGTGACGTCGCGTTGAGTTTCCAGGCGGCAAGCTCGAAACGCCAGCACTAGAGCCACTCAAACCTTCTCTTGCCGCCGATCCAGCGCCTCCATCTCGTCCTGGATCGCCACTCCTTCCTCTTCCAGCGAACTTATGCGAGCACGAGCACCAGTCATTTCACAGCCACGCACAGCTTTGTTAATAAGCCGCCCGAGCGCGTTGCTCCCACAGTAATCGTGCGATCACGGACGCACACGCAGCAAGTGGAAGGCTCACCGATGCTTCGCGAGGAACTCGGTCGCTATCGCTGTCAGCTGCCATCCGCGATTCACTGTGGTCTCAGCCAGGCTGCGACAGGCAACACACCCAGTAGCACACATACATACACAGAGAGAGAGAGAAGCACCTGTTGCAGCGTGTGCGCGAGCGCTTCGGTCGCCATCCCTCGTCTTCGTGTGCCGCACTCGTGATTCCGCACTGGAGGTTGACTTCGAGGGCAACTTCAACTCTCGATGTCTTCCCTCGATTCGTTCACTATCACACACTTTTGTCGACAAAAGTCGCATACTGAACACAAGTCACGAATGCTCTCTCGACGTTTGTATGCTTAGCGAGTGTAGCCCCTCATTTCGTCACACTCGAGCATCAAATAATGCTGACACCTCCGCCGCCAAGCGGCCGCGAGCTTTCGGGCATCGCGACTGCTGTGCTGCTACTGCTGATCTGCATCGTCAGCGTCGCCATCCGCCTCTTCTCACTCGTGCAGTGGGGCAGCGTACGTAGCGGTCGAGAACGACCCGCCCGCACACGAGCTGAGCTTCCCACCAAAACCTCTCGCGTTTGCATGCAACACGTGCTGACACACACGCACACGTTTCGTGCTGCTCCATCTAGGTGATCCACGAGTTCGACCCGCACTTTAACTTCCGCGTGACGAAATTCCTGACGCAGAATGGCGCAATCGAGCTGCTCAACTGGTTCGACGACCGCGCATGGTACCCTCTTGGCCGCATCGTGGGCACAACAGTGTACCCGGGACTCATGGCAGCGGCAGCTGCGCTGCACTCTGCGCTCGCGCTCCTCGGCGTGCCAGTAAACATCCGCCACGTCTGCGTCCTCGTGGCCCCGCTCTTTGCAGCGCTCTCGGCCCTCGCGCTCTTTCTCCTCACGAAAGAAGTGACGCGGAAGACGACGACTGCGCTGCTCGCGGCGATGCTCCTCGGCGTCTCGCCAGCGTACATGTCGCGCTCGTCCGCTGGCTCGTTCGACAACGAAGGCGTCGCGATCTTCCTCCTCGTCTTCACATTCTATCTCTGGGTCAAGACGGTGCACACTGGCTTGATGCTCGTCGCGGCCACCACAGCGCTGTCGTACTTTGCCATGGTCGTTTCGTGGGGCGGCTACGTGTTCATTCTGAATCTCATCCCGATCCACGTCCTCGCGCTCGTGCTCTCGGGCCGCTACTCGGCGCGTGTCTACGTTGCGTACTCGACGTTCTACCCGCTCGCGACGCTGTTGAGTATGCAAGTGCCGTTCGTTGGCTTCAACGCTGTGCTGAAAGGCGAGAGCGCCGCGTCCCACGGGATGTTTGTGCTGTTACAAGGTCCGACCGATGAATGGACGCTGTGAGAGGCTGGCTGGTGGTGGGGAGGATGGGGTACAGGGTTGGTGCTGACCTTGTCGCGCTCTCGCTCTTGCTCTCTCTCTTTGTCTGCAGCTGTGGCGCTGATGAAGTGGAGCCAGACACAGCTGTCGCCCAGCCAGTTTACGACGCTGCTCAAGGCGTTGTGTGCGGTCGCAGCAGCCGTTGGACTCGCAGTGTTGGTGGCAGCACTCGCCCTCGACAAGTTCCAGTGGAGCGGACGGAGCTTGACGCTCCTCATCCCAACGTACGCGTCCAAGTACCTCCCGATCGTCGCGTCAGTTGGAGAGCACCAACCGCCTGCGTGGACAGGGTTCTACCTCGCACTCGGACCGGCCATGGTCTTCACGCCGCTCGGGCTCTTCTACACATTCCAGGAGCTCACTCCCGGGTCCATCTTCATGATCGTCTACAGCGTCTTTGCCGTCTACTTCTCGGGCGTCATGGTGCGCCTGCTGCTCACACTCGCGCCGGCCTCGTGCTTCCTCTCGGCGGTAGGGATCTCGACGTTCCTCGACAAAGTGTCGGTGATGACGCGTGCGAACGCAGTCGCAGAGGAGGCTCCTGCTTCGAACGAGGAGAACCCTCGAGCCGCCTCGTTTCTGCACGCTGGAGAGAACCAGCCACACGGTCAAGACGACGGGTCCACGGGCGACGCACTCGCTGCGATGAGCGTGAAACTCCGGTTCGCTCCGCCTCCAGCCGGCATGCAGACAACGTTGCGCCCGAGCCAAGTCCCGAGTGCAATGGGGCTGCTGGTCGTCGCAGTTTGCGTGCGTACCGTCGTTGACTCTGTTGCGGGCGTTGGACGCCCTTGTTCGCTGTCGGACTGTCGTTACTCACGTCTCATGTATGTGTGTGGTGATGACGTAGGCGTTGCTAATCGTCCATGTCCGCCAGTCCGCCACGATCTCACGGAAAGCTTACGCGTCGACAGCGCTCGTGTACGAGAAGTGGAACGCGACGAGCAAGACATACACAGTGCACGACGACTACCGAGAAGCGTACATGTGGTTACGCCAGAACACGGCCGAGGACGCCAAGATCCTGAGCTGGTGGGACTATGGCTACCAGATCTCGTCGCTTGCGAACCGGACAGTGATCGTCGACAACAACACGTGGAACAACACGCACATCGCGACAGTCGGCCGCGTGCTCGCATCGACAGAGGAAGACGCGCTGCCGATCCTGGAGAGTATTGGCGCTGATTACGTGCTCATCGTGTTTGGCGGGAAAGTCGGCATGGGCGGCGACGACTTGGACAAGCTCCCGTGGATCGTCAAGATCACAGAAGGCGTGTTCCCAGACGCGACGATCGAGTCCGAGTTCCAAGTCAACGGACGGTACTTGTACCACGAGAACTCGACGCTCGCAGTCACGTCCAGTGTCCTCTACAAGCTCAGCTTTGCGAACTTTGCGCAACTGGACACTGGCGACGACACCAGTGCGACAACGGCACAGGGCTGGGACCGAAACCGCAAGACGAAAGTCGCGAGCAACGTGTCGCTGACGCACTTTGAAGAGGTCTTCACGTCCGAACAGTGGATCGTGCGCATCTACAAGGTGAAACGAACGCAACGATAGACCGGCGCGAACGCGAGAGAGAGACGCACGCGCCCAGCGTCTGGTGGGCTCATCTCATCCATATCTGGTTCGTGCTCGTCGGTCACTCGCCGTTCTGGTTCGCAGTTTGCTGACGGAAGAGCTCTGCCACTTGCGCGCTGTCGGTGGCTTGCGTTGGGCGCTTGTCGCTGCGTAGGCGCAGGAAGCGTGGGAAGCGGAGCGCGACGCCTTTCGAGCGGTCTCTGCTGGCGCTCGTGGCGTCCGTGTCGGCACTCGCTGGCAGCTCCTCTGGCTGTGGGTCGGGCTGCGACGCGCACGTGTACGCTGTCGACGACGTGAGCTGGGTCGCTTTGATCTCCCATACTTCAGTCGGATGGAGCCACACGTCTGGCTGGCGGCTACGCGTCGCAATGGACGAGACGTTGCTGGGCACGACACTGTCGGCGTGAGCGACAGTCTGCTGCGTCAGACTCTCAGCGATCTCTTGTAGCTGCGCGTCTGAGAACCCTGTGCCGACTTTCCCGATCGTCTGCACACCAAGGCGTTGGTTGGACGTTCGTTAGCTATCATTGAAAGAGCGACACGACAATGCCAGCGACACGAACCCGCACCTCGAACTTGCCGGATGCAGTGTTGTACGTCGCCAGCAGGAACGAGCCAAAGACACCAGCACGACGTCCTTTGCCGTAGAACGCGCCGATCGGGACGAGGTCGAGCGTGTCGGGGAGGAACGCACCGTGCTCGCTGCGCTTTGTCTGCTGGGACGCACACACCTCCGTCTCACCGCTGCTCGCGTCGTCTCGAGCGAGGTAGTCCTGCTTCACCTTCATCCACGAGTACGACCGCACGCCAGCCTTGTAGTCGGCGTCTGCGCCATCCAGCGCCTTCACCATGAGCCCTTCGCAGCCTGCCGCCACGGCTTCTTGGAGAAACGACCGCACGCGACTCGCGTCCGAGTCGGAGCTTTTGGTGTCGTTATCATTGTCGTCGTCGCTCACGTTGATGTCGACACTCTTGACAAACTCGAGCCGTCCGGGGTCTTCGACTAAGTGCGCACGCAAGAGCGCGCGTCGCTCTCGCAGCGGACGCGCGAGCAGCTTCTCGCCGTCGAGGTACAGCAGGTCGAAGGCAAACAGACAGAACTCGGTCGTCGTCTTTGTCTGCAAGACTTGGAACGGTAGGAACCGCTGCGTCGCACGGTCGAGGGCGACGACTTCGCCTTCAATGACGACGTCGCGGTCGCGGTCGCCGGTGGTGCGCAGCTGGTGCTGCAGGACTGTGAGAAGCGACGCGTACTTGTCGGTCGTGTCCTCCATGTTGCGGCTAAAGACCCGACCGACACGCACTGCCGGTGTCAGCGACGACGACAGCGACAAGTGCACCTGGACGCGGGCGCCGTCGTACTTGTACTCGCACGTCGCGGTCCTGTCGACCGTCTTCCGCGTGCGCTCAACTACAGCTGCGAGGCTCGCGACAGGATACGCCGACATGGTGAGCACGGGGACACCGACTGTCGGCGCCGCTCGCGCGTTCAACCACGCGGTTTTCGTCGTTAAGTTCGGTTCGTGCTGGCTTTCAACGAGCAGCGCTGCGAGCGCTGCGTAGTCTGGTCGCTGTGCGTACGCTCTCGTCACGCTCTCCGTCCAGGCCTTTAGCGCCGACGGATCTGTCGCGCGTTCGCTGTCGCTGTCGAGTAGTACAGCGCTGGACTCGGACGCCAACGGAGTAAACGACGGAGCGCTCGCAGTCGCCAGCGCTGCAAGGATCGACTTCTCGCCCATGCCGATCCGCAGACTCTGGTGCTGTCGCCAGTAGAAACACAAGTATGAGCTCTCAGGACACGAGGCACGTTCTTCCCTCCATAGTGACGCCCACTCACTCACTCACAGCCAGCATTCGAACGAGGAACACCATCTCCTCCGCACACCTTCAGACGCCATCACGACACGGAGTGAGCGTTCTCTTCGTCATCACGCCCCTTGTCCCAGCACATTCATCCACTGGACTCGTACCCACACTGTTGCAGGAGCTCCACTGCACGCTGCTGTTTTCGCGCCACTGCGCCACGTCCTTCCTCCCCAGCCAGACGCAGGAGCTCTTCGTGCACGAACGCAGCTGTCAAGCGCGGCCGCGACTCCGCGTCGTCTCGGAGCACGATGCGGCCGCTGTCGAGGAGCGACTGCACGGCGGTGCCAAAGTCCGGGAACTCGGAGATCTCAAGAGCGGTGGTCGAGCGGTCGGCGTCCGGCGTGACGAGCTGCTCGATCACTGGAGCAAACAGCCGCGTGCCGAAGCGGAGCTCTACGCCTTCGTGCGGTGGCGCTAGCTATGAGCCAATGGACAGTCTGTCATGTGAGAGAGTGCCCATTGATATCGGCGGGATGGTGTCTACCATCCAAGCTCACGAGCAGCTGTCACACCTGCGACGCTGTGAGAAACAACACGGACGCGAGCTCGGAAGGCGACGACGATGATGGCCGCTGCAGCACTTCGTGGAACCGCGCGGCCAATAGCCGCACGCTTGCATCGCGGGACTGCTTCGATTGCTGCGCAGCCACACATAGCCATGGAGTGTCGGCATTCCGACGGCACATTGGTTGTCCACCACATCCTTGTGCTGATGACGATCGAAAGCGCGCACCTCGATCTGCAGGAATGTGCGCGCCAAGTCGCGGTAGAGGAGAGGGCCATTGTGCGCACCCGCTGCGCTGTTGGAGCAGAGCCGACGCCGCCAGTGCAGCGCACGCGCTGCCAGCCGTGTGTGCGGAGCAGAGCGCAGCATAACGTGTCACGTTTGGCTGGAATGACCCTGTTTGATTGGCATCCACTAAGTTCGTGTTTCGAACTTTACGAGGAGCTCCGCTCTGAAGAGCTCACGAGACAATGGCAGCCAACGAACAAGAGCAAGAGACACAGTGTACTTCCCCGTTTCTTTATGCAAAATAGGGAGGTGAAGGGAGGTGGGTGTGGGTGTGGGGGGGGGTTAGCGGGCGAGAGGTGAGGGGTGAGGACTCTCTGACTGCAGAGGAGCGACGAGGGAGCTCCTCCGGTCGGTCGGTCGGTCGGTCTGTCGTGTACAAATCGTCGAAAGGTTCGGTTCCAGCGTCGGTTCGCGTCCTCCACGCCTACGCTTGCAGGTCAACGCGTGCGTCCTGGAGCATCTGCGCGACTGTCGCGCTGCTCGGACGGAGCGCCGGGTCGAACTGGAGACACGCGCGCGCAATCTTGAGAATGACTTCCGGGCAGTCGGGCGCAAACGACGGCCGGAGCTCGCCCTTCGCGACTTTGATCACGATCGCCATGTCGGGCTGACCGCCACCGGCGCGGCTGCTCGACTTCTCTTCAAACGGGATCTCGCGCGTGTCGAGTTCCGAGAGCACAACGCCAAACGAGTACACGTCGGCTTGTTCACTGTAGTTCTCGCCAAGCATAACTTCCGGTGCGGTCCAGCGCACGGTCCCAACGCCCGCGGTCAGCGTCTCTTCGTACGTCCGGTTCCGCGAGAGCCCAAAGTCCGAGAGTTTTGCGACCATAGCCGAGTTCAGCAGCACGTTCCGGGACTTGAGGTCGCGGTGGATGATCTTCGGGTTCAGCGAGTGCATGTACGTGAGCCCTTCGGCAATGTCGACAGCCATCGAGATCTTCTCCCGTCGCCAGCTCAAGTCAATCTTCCGGTTCTCAAGCAGCGTCCGGACGTCACCGCCGTCCATGTACTCGGTCACACCACTCAGGTCCTTGTTCCCAGTCCACGTGCACCCAATGAAGCGCACAATGCGCGGGTGCACGAGACGGGACATGGTCAGGATCTCCCGGGAGAACGCAAGGGACTCGTCTTCGCCGTCAATCATGCGCTTTACAGCGACCGGTTGGCCGTGGTAGTGGCCGAGCCAGACGACGCCGAATGCGCCACTCGAGACTTTGCGCGTGAGTAGCACTTCGGTCTCGTCGAGCCGGAACGACAGCAGCTCAGGGAAGCAGTTGTCCGTGTTTGCAGCAGGCAGTGGCTGCGCGAGCGGCCGCGTCGGCGGCGGTCGGATCTGGGGCGTCGGGTCCGGGCGGTACGCGTTACTGCCGGTCCCGCTGCCATTGTACGCGCTGTGGCCGTACGGCGTCTGGACCGGCGACTTGACCGCCGGGCGTTTCGAGCACATGTTCCCCATGATCGCTGCTGCTGCTGCGCGAGAGGAGGAAGCACGTGAGTGTCACGCACTCGACGTGGTCGACATTACGAGGAGGCAGGCGAATGAATGGACGCGTACTTACTTACAAGGTTCGCTGCTGCTGGTGTGTATACAGAAAAAGGTAAATAGGTGATGGAGAGGCGGCTCAAGACGCGCGTGCAAGTGCGCAGGCGGCGGTCGTTCTCTTGAGCTCGGCACGCGGGTGGGCGGGCGGGCGGGCGCAGTGGGCGGTGGAGCGAAACTGGATTTCTGAACGCTCGCTTGACTTTCGCTTTTTGCCTTTGGATGCAAAGTCGCTCGCTCAGTCTCTCAGACTGAGGACGCTTGCTTGCTTTTTGTGGAGCTCTCGAGCGAACACACGCTCGTTGGAACTGGCGTCTTTGTCCGGATACGTGTCGTTGACGTCCGGATACTGGGGATGGCAAGCGTTGTATCCGGCAGCTTGTATACTTCTGATGTGTCAGTGCTCGACTGTGGTGGGCGTGTACTATCGGGACAGTCGAATCGAACCCGAGGGAGAGACATCTGCTGTCCGGAATGAGAAGCTAGTATACTTGCGCAGAGAAAGGGTTGCTGGACCGTGTCAGTAGCGGCCATGCAGCTTCCCACCTTCCAGTGCTTAATGAACTGTGATTTGGCTAGTGACCGAGTCTCAAATCATTACGCCCACGACACGACAAATGGGCAGTCAAGTGATTTCGGCTTGACCGCGTGTGGCTCCGGCGCAATCGAGGGCTTCTGCACGAGGGCGTCGTGTACCAGCGCTGGATTGACCAGTTTGGGTTGTGCACTGAGTTGACGGCGAGCTCTGGGCTCATAGAGCAAGAAGCACGCGCTCCTTGCTGAGCCCAGACACCAGGAAGCGAGGCTGCCACTCTTGGATTCGTGAGAGTGATTCGCGTTGTGTCACGCTTGGCCCCATCGGAACTTGAAAACTTGGGACCACTGGTCCAACCGCCAACCGCAGTGTCGTGACTCTCCACCGACCGTGTTGACTATGTCAGCTGCTTCGAGTGGCAGCATTGGAGGTGCTGGTTCGTTGTGAGTCAGAGGATAAGTTCACGGGAGGCGTCGGCCTTCGAAGCACTGAGATTCCCAACGACACAGGGCGGACCAACGCGCTCAACGATTCCCATGTTGAACAAACTCACGACAAACTGCGACGCGTCCCAGGCAAACTCCCTCGCTTTGAGGGCGTCCGAAGGTGTTCGCTTGTCTGCATCCATACAAAGTTACGAGCACAGTATCGGAGAACTCGACTCCATTGATCAATGTGGCGCATTGGCCCCACAGGGTGAGTCAAATTCTCTGTGACACTAATGTCGCCAGCCACGTCTGCACGAATGTCTCCAACCAATCCATCTTCTGCTGACACGAGAGTCAAGCTGCTGCTCCAGTGTTCACTGCTCCAGTGTTCACGCTCCAGTGTTCACTGGTGTGACGGTTTGAGGAGGGCAATCCCTTGCCCAAGTCTGGTACTGGGATGCCAGCACCTGGAACAAGCAGTTGAGATTGCCTTGTGAGTCAGAGAGGGAACGAACGAAGAGGTCACTAACCGAGTTGCTGCCGCGAGACGGAATGTCTAAGACGAGATACTTTCGTGTCGAGTGCTGTGTCAAGTCTCTCTCTCTCTCATTCTTTCCTCATCCCGTAGAGTCAGCGTCATGCGGGCTAGGAGCTTGTCCAGCAGCAGGAAGGAGGACAGTACCTCCAAGCGTGAAAAGCCAGCGAGCCAGCTTTACTAGCGCGTTCTTCTTTGGTTGCGGCCCGCGCAGGAGCACGAGCTTTGGAGCGAGGATGGTCTGGGGCCTCCAGCAACGCTGGTCGTGGCACACTCACACTTGCTGAGGACGTTGGTGGTTCTCGTCTGGTCGCTAGTTCAGAGTTTGCGATTTCTGCTCTTGTCAGGCATTGTGTTGAGGTGTGGATACTGAGAAGGAGATAGAAAGAGAAATAGAGTAGGAGAGAGGGAGAGAAATAGAGTAGGAGAGAGGGAGAGAAACATGGATGGAGAGATGGAGGTGTGATAAAGTCGGAAAGTCGGGGACACGAAACGACGTGAGCTCTTCACTTGAGTTTTGTATGTCACTTGGATCTTGAATGGGCAGCGGCTTCAATAGTAGAACAACAGAAAGATCTGCATACAAACACCAAGTCAAGCGCATCAAAGTTTCCACCAAACTGCCCGTAACTTCCACAAAACCCTCACCAAGTCGCACGCAACACAACAGCCTCTGAACGAACTGAGTCCTCTTTTCGGGAGCGCCACACAGCCACCACCTCCACTTCCCCACATTGCGCGCATACTTGCAAGTGCGCTCGCACCCGCAAGTAGAATCCAGCTGAGCTCCCTGACACTGTTTCAGTACCAATGGGAGGGGGGAAACGGAGTTCAACCGCCCAGGCGCCGCCACAGCCCATGTACTTCCTCGAAGGCGGGCTCCTCGTTGTCGGGAAGCTACTCAAACCTGACGCATGGGTCCACGACGAAGTGCGCACCCACTGCAACGTGTGCGTCCAGCAGTTCCTGCCGTTCCGACGTCGCCACCACTGCCGCACGGTGCGTCCGAGCCCTTCATGTGACATGCCACTCGACAGCGAGTGTTGGTCGCAGCTCTCACGCAAGTCTGTCACAATATGTTACAATAATATAGTGTGGAGAGGTTGTATGCGGCGGGTGCTCCAGCAAGCGAGAGATCCGACAGACAGACGTGAATGTGCACTGCGCCACCCGCGTATGCACGTTCTGTGTGATCCGCGCCACCGACGCGTCGATTAAAGTGCACGAAACGGCGGTGCGGGAGACACTCGCGATGGACAAGCGCCGGTGCCTGTCGATCCAGCCGCCTGTGTCCGACCGTCGCGACACGGTGCCGCCTCACGCTGGGACGCCGCCACCGCTGTCGACGGGGGCCGGCAGTGGCGTCGGACGCTCTAAGCAGCAGCTCTCGGTGTGGAGTATGGAGTCGGAGCTCACGACGGGGAGTGTCGTGCAGCTCTGGCCGCAGCCGATCCCGGACGACGAGAGTGCGCGGCTCCAGGTCGCTCGCCACTCAGTCATCCTCCGCTCGGACAACGACCCGACCATGAACCTGCTCGTGAGCATTGTCGCCCGCACGCTGGCGTGCTCCGTCGCGTTCATTGGGATCCTGGACGACAGCGTCCTGTGGTTCAAAGCGAGCGTCGGGTGGGACCAGACGCACATCCCACGCGACGACTGCGCGTGTGCGTACACACTCGCACAGAGCAAGACGCTGATCGTACCGGACACGAACGTCGACAAGCGCTTTCACGCCAACAACTTGAACCTCAGCGGTCAGCCGCTCCGGTACTACGCCGCGGCACCGATCCGTGTCCTGGACCGCTGTATCGGCGTCGTGTGCGCACTCGACAGTGTGCCCCACACGGACACGTCGGCAGCCATGCGGAGTACGCTCGAAGCGGTCGCGAACATTGTATCGGAAGTGCTCGAACAGCGCGTGGATGGGTCGTCGACCGCCCGGGTGCGTTGGCGTTGTGTCGGTGTCGTTGTCGTTGTCGTTGTTGTTCTCGGTTCACTAACTGGTCCTCTGTGCAGCCGACGAACTCGACATTCACGTCGCTTGACCGCACCATGTCGAGCGTTCGCGATGCGCCACTGCCACATCGACAGCAGTCAATGGCGAGCGAGACAGCGTCCGACAGCGGGAGTGAACACAGCAGCAGCACAGGCACGGAACCGAGCGGGCTTGTGGACGTGAACACGTCACTGCACGGGCTCCACGTCGCAGACTATGCGCCGTCGCGGAGCAGCAGCGACGACCTCGAGTGGGTCGACCCGAGCCCGAGCCTGTACCTCGCTCTATCGTCTGTGCCGCCCGAGTACGGCGACAAGATTGGCGTGTCGATGGACTTTTTCCAGCGCTTGCAGAGCACGCTTTGGCGCGAACGCACAGCGCCGTTGGACGGCGTCAAGGCGTTTGAGCTCGTCCGGGACGGCCGCCACTTTACACGCAGCAACACGAAGCTCTCGGGCTCGTGCGCCGAGGCTGTTGCGCACGTCCAGAACTACGCGAACGCGGCCATCTACGAGAACCTCTTGTCGCACGTTGTGCGGCGGTACCAGCTCAGCGCGCAGACGTGGATGGACGAGATTACGTTCCGCCCAGACGTGGTGGTCGCTGCGTACGACGTCGTGCGCGTCCTCACGCACGCCCGTCAGTACCCAGACGGTAGCACAGTCGTCGTCGCAGTCGACGCGACACGGCTGTACGACGCGAGCGAGCGCGACCTCCTCTTTGGCTGGTTTGTCGCGCCGTGCAGTCTCCACGACGGCCTCGGAGCGGTGAACGTCTCGTGCGTTGTCACACAGCCGTTTGAGAACCAAGTCGCACTCGAACAACCGAACCTGAGCTGCGACCTGTTGCTGCGGCTGCGCCAGTGCCTGCCCCACCAGCACCAACGCGCCCGGCCGCCACACCAGCCGCACTACCACCGCGTGTCGTCATCGTCGTCTGGTGTCAGTAGCCTACCGCCTGTCGTCAATGGCGGCCACGCGCGGCCGTCGCGACACCGCAGCGGATACTCGGAGAGCCGGGGCAGCAGCAGCCAGTGCCTGTCGTACCACGATTTGATGCACGCGCCTCCGACGGTCGTCGCTGTCGCTGACAACCAGTGCAGCCATCACGAGCCGACAGGACGCAAGATGGCCCGGATGATCTCGGAAGAGAGCTTTGGGAGCTTCTCGAGCGACAGCACGAGTGCGACAACCAGCGTCTGTGCCAAGATTGTGCCCGTGTCGCCAGCGTTTCAGAGCCTCGCTCTGCAGCAGCGGCAGGTCTCGAGCCTGAACGACAATGAACGCATGATGCTCGACCTGCTCGACAAGACGATCTCGACGCAAGAGATTCTCGCCGCGCAGCAGCACGAGATGGCGAACGTCATTGACTACCACGGCTCGCAGCTCCAGCGGATATCGACCGCCATTGAGCGCGTCGAGAGCATGCTGACGGACAGTAGCGAGCGCATGAAGCGCCTGCCACAGCAGCCGTCGCCGCTCAAGGACCACCGCTCAGTGAACTGAGAGCAGACCGAGTCATTCGCTCGCGTTCGGCTCAGCCCATCCCTCTCGTCGTCGTTAGTCAGCGCTCGTGTGCACGCGTGTGTGTGTACGTGCAGCTCGGAAGGCCTCGCTTGTCGCCTCTGTTAGTGTTGAAGATTCCGCAGCTTTTGTTCGCGCTCTCTGTCGTTCCCGCTCTGCAGTAGCAAAGGATTGGTCTGCAGGTCTTGATTGTCATGTGATAGAAATGGCTACACTGTCGTGTCTGACATACCAACTGAGCTCACCTAAAAGGTAGCCATTTCTAACGATGAGTTTCTATTCATTACCACGCACTTCACACGTGCAACGACTGCTCCAACCAGAACGACCATGTCGCTGCTCATGAGCGCTGTGCTCTGTTGCTTTGCGCTCCTTCTGCTGGCTTCTCCGCTCGCACGTGGGACCACGTGCGATGGCACGTGCAGCGGCCACGGCGCCTGCGACGGCCGCACGGGCAAGTGCAAGTGCTTTGCTGGGTACATTGGCACGTCGTGCAAGCACATGGCGTGTCCGCAAGGCGTCGCGTGGGTCGACTACGCGAGTGCGACAGACGTGGCGCACGACATGGCCGAGTGCTCGAATATGGGGCTCTGTGACAGGAACCTCGGCGTGTGCAAGTGCCAGATCGGTTTCGAAGGCGTCGCGTGCGAGCGCATGGCGTGCCCCGCGTGCACGAACGGCCGGTGCGTCAGCATGCGTGAAGCCGCTGCGATTCTCGACAACACCAACTTCTTTGCCGCGACAACGTACGCGCTCTGGGACGCCGACAAGATCTACGGCTGTCAGTGCGACAACGGCTTCACGGGGTTTGACTGCTCGCAGCGCGAGTGCCCAAAAGGCGACGACCCCATGACGACTAGCCAGGTCGCTGAGGCCCAGCAGCTCACGTGCTCGTGCGACGGCTGCACGGGCTCGTTCGCGCTCACATTCCGGCGCCGGACGACAGTGAACTTACTGCCTGGAGACTCGGCTGCGGCGCTCAAGACTGCGCTCGAGAAGCTCGACACGATCTCTGGCGTGACGGTCACGATCGGCACCGGGACGACGCTGTGCAGTGCGGGCGGCACGACGACGCAGATCACGTTCACAAACAACCCGGGCGACGTGCCGATGCTGCTGCTCCAGAACCGACTCACAGGAGGAGCGGCAACGCCGTCGCTTACGATTACGACAACGACCCCGGGCACACGTGAGGAGGCGTACTGTTCGAACCGAGGAATGTGCGACTTGAGCTCTGGAATCTGTGCTTGCATTACTGGCTTCACTGGCAGCAACGGCGCTGGCGCGGTCGGCACCCGTGGCGACTGCGGCTTTGGCACAGCCACGGGGTGTCCAACCGTGAACGGCGCTGTGTGCAACGGCCAGGGCGTGTGCGACAACACTGGCGGCGCACCGACGTTCCGGTGCACCTGCAGCACAGGCTTCACAGGCTTTGACTGCTCGCTGCGCACGTGTCCACAGGGCGCCGCATGGTTCGACGGTGCGACGGCACCCGACACAGCGCATGCGATGGCGCCGTGCTCGAACCGGGGGACGTGCGACACCAGGACAGGCACGTGCATGTGCGGGTCGCTCTTCACTGGCTCGGCGTGCGACGTGCTCAAGTGCCCTGGCGCTTCGACACCGTGCAACGGCCACGGCACGTGCAAGACAATGCAGCAGCTCGCGCTTGCGTCTGCGACGAACGGCGACGTCCTCGGCGTCACGTACGGTGCGACGCTCAACGTGCCGGCGACGTGGGACGCCAACAAGATCCAGGGCTGCGACTGCACCAAGAACTACTACCTCGGTCCGTACGCTGGTGCGCTCGGCGAGTTCCGCGACTACGACTGCTCCGCACGCTTCTGTCCGCTCGGCGCCGACCCGTACGAAGTCGGCCGCGTGAACGAGAAGCAGACACTCGCGTGTCGAGCTGAGAACGGCTGGTTCGCGCTCACGTTTCGCCAGTACACGACACCGCGTATCGCGTTCGACGCGACGGCCGCGACGATCAAGACGGCACTCGAGAGCTTGCCCACGATCGACTCGGTCACTGTCACGTTCGCTGGCGGCGCCACCAAGCCCTGTGGGGACACGGCGGCGATCGGTGCGTTCTGTGAAGAGCACCAACTTCTAACGAACGACACTCGCCGTGCTGGGTGGTGGCTTGTACCTGACCACGTGCACTGTGCTGTGAACCAGTCACGACTGTCGAGTTCACGACTGAGCAAGGCGATCTGCCCATGCTCACAGCGGCCACTGCTGCACTCTACCACTCGACCGTCACGCCGAGTGTGGTCGTCACAGAGGTCCAAGCGGGCACGAAGGCGAATATCGAGTGTTCGGGCCGCGGAATATGCGGTACGAGCAGCTCTATAGCAGCCGTCCCAGCCACGCACTCGTCACGGTGATGGGACTGTGTGTTGCTCACTGTGGTGATTGCTTGGCTCGATCTTCAGACCGAACGACTGGCGTGTGCCAATGCTTCAACTACTTCCTCAGCTCGGACGGCGACGGGAACGTCGGCGTGCGTGGCGACTGCGGTTTCATCTCTCCGTTCCCGACCATCGCGCTCTCGTAGGTCCGTCCTCTTTGCAGCGTCCACAGCTTGCACGCTCTCTCTCTCTCATACATACTCCTCCTACCCTAGTGTCGGCGTCATCACCGTCTCGCTCAGTCTAGTACGCCTTCTTGAACGCCACGACCTGGTACAAGCCGGCAATCTCCCACTCGGCGTCCGAGATGCTGCCGTCGTAGTTCAGGACCTTCATCTTGTCGAGCAGCGACCGGTTCGCGTCGAGATTCTTGAGAATAAACTGGTGAAAGTTCTGCTTCAGCAAGAGCTCAAAGCCGTACTTGTCGAGCATACTGTCGAGAAGATCGCCCGGGACGAGGTACTCGGGCGCGTCGACGGCTTCGCCGCCGTCTTCGGCGTCCGAGTCCCGCAACGTGAACTTGTACCGGAGCCCAAACTGCCCCTCGCGAGCAGCGTCGTGGCCAATCAGATGGTGTCGGATCGACTCGTCGAACCGGATCGTGCACACTTCGCGCTGTTTCTCGTCGAGGATGCAGACGTCCCCAGTCGTGCGACTGTCGCCACTGTCGGTCGTGTCGCTTAAGTTCTGGTAGTACTTGGTGAGCACCATGTTCGGGTCCACAGTCGTCGCAATGAAGACTCCGCCGTCGACGAGCAGCGAGTGGAGCGTGCGGAAGAACTGGCTCGCGCGCGCTTCGTCGCCAAACATGTAGTGGAACGAGAACTGCATCGACACGACGTTGAACGACGCCGGCGTTAAGTTCGTTTGTCGCGTCCGCCACGTCGGGTCGTCTCGGGACCAGCACGGGAGCTCTTGGTCCGTGAGCGACACGGCGCCAAGGTCGCCTTGGACAAACATGACGTTAAGTTCGCGGTTCTGGGTGTTGTTCGAGAACCGGTCGACTGCGTCTTCAAGCGACTTTTGCGCAATGTCAACGCCCACGTACTTGGCAAAGCCGCGCTTCGCCCACTTCATGAGGTCCCCGCCTTTCCCACACGCGAGGTCCAGGACCGAGTCCCCGCGTTTCGAAAAGTCCGCAATCAAGATCGACTTGACCCAGTTGTTCATCGCGCGCATGTGGAAGAGCATACTCTCCGCCCGGTCGCTTGTCGCATTACGCTGGAGTTTGTTGTAAAAGTCTGCAGCCGCGTCGTGGTCGGCGAGCTGACTGATCGGCCGCTTGCTGCCAGTGACGCGCGTGGACGTCACTAAGTTCGCAATGTCCATCGACGACGCGGTCGCCGGTCGCGGCGACGCTTCACTCCCTGTGCATTTCGTGAAGAACGTTAAGTGCGCAGTCAACATAGAATGAGATGAAAATGAGATGCGTACCTGGCGACCGCTCGTCCGCGCCGAGTGCTGGTGGCCCTGGCGACAGTAAGTCCATGAGCGAGTTGGACTTCTTGCGCTCCATGCGAGAAGCGGTCTGTGGCTGCGGGTCGTACGAAGGCTCCGGCAGCGCCGGCAGCGGCGGCTCGCCCAGCGACACCGCGAGCGGCGCACGCCGCAGCACGGGCTTGTCGTACGAGATCGTGGCTTGCTTGTCGCGGATGTGGAAGTAGTAGCGGCGCTTCTGGTCGTCGAACTGGTGGGACCAGCCGCGCGGGAGCTCGTCGTCTACCCAGTACACCTTCTTCGTGCGCACGTTCGAGTAGTATGGCATGTTCTGCGAGCGCGACATGAGCACCTCCCAGCCTTCCGGCAGCTCCTCCTCGTCCACCTCGAACGCCATTTTGTGTCGTGCAGCAATAATGCAGATGACTTTTTGAGCGTGGTGCGCTGAGGTATGTTGACTAGGGCAGAGTATGTAACAGAGAGGCAAGGGTGATATTCGCAGACTGCGCTTTCTTTATAACTACTAAGTAGGAAAGTTGCACTTTACAGTGTATCAATACAAATGATTATTATATTAGACTGAATTGCGTTGTGAATCTCCGGTTAGGTTCGATCGGAACGTGAGTCGGGACCGAACCAGGTCGAGTGACTTGAGCTGAGTCTGAGACTGAGCCGTGCACCACGATATTGACTATGCCTCTGGAAAGGCAGTTACAAAAATCGTCAATTACATCACGCTTGGTCTTGATGTGACGGTGTGTGAAACCAAGTTCTGAGTCGCGAAGACGAGCTTGGAGCACTGGAGGGAAGCAAGCCAAGGCGAGGCGCCCACGGCCAACCAACGCAAGGATTAGTCCTGGTCAGCTGATGCTGAGCGGGACCTCATCCGACAAAATGCTGAGCTTTGTGAGGACACCAAGGCAAGCACTTCGACGGTTAGGATCGCCTGCACATCATGTTTGTTGTCAATGACAGCGGATGACGCGGCACCAACGCTAGTCGAAAGCGCTCATGTGATGAAATGCCGCCACGTTTGAGTCAGCAGCGGCTGTGAGCTTCCAGCTTTGTTTAGCTCAATATCGGTATCGAGTACAGTGTGCATCACTCACGGATTGTGCGTCAGTTGAAAGATGAGAAATTCAACCGCCTGCATAATCAACGTGCTTACTGAAATCAAGTCTAAAAATAGATGACGCTCATCACAACCGATTACGCACGAGATTAAATAATAAAGTTTTTTTTTACAAACAAGTTTCAACGGCAAGCCGTTTGAAAACGATTGTCTGTGATTCAGCGCGCGAATGCTCGAGCTCGAGCGCGCGCGCACCACTCGGACCAGGAACGCGTTGTCAATGGACTCGTCGAGAAGCGCAAAGACTGGTATAATATGTGGCTGGGTAATATCCAGCCCTGTACCCTACCAACAACAACGCGCGGCACCACCTGAAGTTGAACGAGACAAAATCCGGCTTTATTAGTCCCAGAAAATGAATGATCTCAAAAACATAAAACGGAAGGAAACGTAAGCGGTTGCGGATTTCCCAAATCCATGAATGTTCACGCTTGCTGTTTTGCAGTTGTCTTGAAACAGCATGAAACATGGCACGAAAGGGTAAGCTCGCGCTTTCATGAGAGAGCTCTTGGTGTTGTTCAAGGTGTTCGAAGCAAATGGGTTGCCTCTCCCCGACCAAGGACGCGCCAGTCCGCCACCACGTGTCATGAGGTCCATTTGTTTTGGTGCGAAAAGCAAAACAAGCACAAACAACCCGGCTTTTTCTCATCCCTGTCCAATTTGTTTGCTCCATCGAAGCAGGAAATGCTTGCTTGCAGGTGTGAATTCACTTGCTTTTGTATGTCCCGCAATCACTCAGCACATTTCATTTTCAAAGAATTTATCGCAACCACAATTCGGTGGAGGGGGTAGGGCAAAAAAAAACAGCTCGCGTGTAATCGCTCAGCTTGTTGCCGATTATGCTTGCAAACAGTAGCAGTCTCGAATTTGCCGTCACACACAGAGCACCAACACTGCAAGCAACATCAGCTCGGCTCAGCCACAGCCGTTCAACCCCACGCTCCGTCTTTCGCTGACTTCATTCAGCTGGGTTAGCGAACGTGCGCACTCTCAGCTCTCGTAACATATCCGCATCTGCGTCAACCGACGCACAACACACACCACAGCACCAGAACAGCCCATAACAACCACAACAACAGCCTCGTATATAGTAATGTTGCCGCCTGTCACGCCGTCGACGCCGCTGGCCGCCAGTGGCGCCGCCGGCCTTAAAGACAGCAACCAGGACGCCGCGTCGCCAGTGCAGAAGCCCCGCTTGGAGCCGCTCGTGGTCAACCACATGCGTTTCTCGTACGCGTACAAGAAGAACGACGCAGCGAAGATCATGCCGTTCCTCCACAAAGACGTGACGCTGCAGACGCTCGACGGCACGCGGCTCCAAGGCCTCTCGGCGGTGCTCGGCCACCTCGTGGGGCCACGCATGGCGAAGCTCAGCTCGCACACGCACATTAAAGGCTCGCCCACGCGTTCGGGGCTTGCGCAGTCGAAGTTTGTCTACGAGCACGGCATTCTCTTCCGCCAGCCACTGTACATTGAGACGATCGACTGGACGCCGGACCACGCGATCGCGGCGATCACGCACGTCATGATCCCTGACGGACGGAGCCACAAAGCGCACGTTCAACCGGAGCTCCCGTCGCCGCTGTCGTCGTCGCGAGGCTCCGTCGTGTCGTCGACTACAGACAACAACAACCCCGCGGACGACGACGAACCCGAGCACTTGGACGATGACGTCATGGACACAACGCTCCGCAAGTCCCGGTCGCTCGGCGAGGCCCTCGCCCGGTCGCAGTCGCTCTCGCGCGCGAGTAGCAGCGACGAGAGCACGCGGTTCAGTACGTCGAGCAGTGACGGCGCCGACATGGTGCTCAAGATCCAGCAGATTACGTGCGCGAACCTCGAGCCGTTCCGGTCGCGCAAGAACGTGAACCCGTTCGTGACGATCCGGAAGAGCCCGAACGGCGGCTCGCAGTGGAAGAGCTCCGTCGCGCGCCACGAACGGAACCCCAAGTGGGCGACCGTCCCGATTGAACTCCACGCGCAGCACCACCGCGAGAACGACGTGCTCGAGATCTCTGTGTGGGACTTTCACCTCTTCAAGACGGTGAAAGTCGCGACTGCGGCGCTGGTCGTCGCGGACTTGTTTGTCCAAGAAGAAGACGAGTTCGCGACGACGGTCCAGCTGGAGCGCATGGAGCTCACGGACACTGCGCCGCCGATCCAGCTCACGATCAGCTTTGCGCAGAAGAACCCGTCGCGGCACTCGATGATGGCTCGGGACCGGAACTCGCAGCTCGCGGACCTGGACGGTTCAGGGTCGACGGACGCGGCGTCGCACGCGAGCGCTGCGCGTCGCACGTCGTGCTGCCGGGAGCTCATGGAAGTGAAGAACGGCGCGATGAGTGGCCTTCGGTGGTACCTCCAAGACGCCGTGCTGGTCGGCCGGGGCGGCTCGAGCATGCTCGTGCGGGGAGCGTTCGTGCTGCTGCTCGTGTGGCTCATTAGCCAGATCGACTTTGACAAGCACGCGGCGACCCGCGGGTAGGGTGTGAGTCGCCCTTTTCGCTCGGACGGACGCTGCTGCGCGAGAAAGCGAGCGAATCAAGCCCGTCGTCCGTCGTCTCTGTCCTCCACTTCGCTTAAGTGCGGCGTCCGTAGTCCGTTGACCGCTGGGTCGCATCATCGATCTAATTTATCAGTAGAAACAAGTGCCGCGTATACTTTGGACTCGAGGTGTATAGTATACATGCACCGGCCTCTGGCCTTCGTCCGATTCACGCAAGTCGCGCGTGACGCTCAAGGACGTCGAGAGCATTAAGAATGCGGGCCCAGCTCGCTGCGTGGGCGATCGCTTCTGGGACGTACCCAAACTTCTTCTTGATCTCTGTGCGCACGAGCCGCAGGTACTGCCGGACCTCCGTCACGAGGGTCCGGACGTGGTCGCTGACCTGCGTCTGGGCGTGCGCGTGTGTGGCCCAGCGCGTTCGGAGCTGGTCGAGGTCGCTCGTGAGCTGCGCGTTCGTGAGACGGAGGTGCGCGACCTGTGCGCGTGTCGCCTGGTCGCTCGACGCGCTCTCCGCACTGCGCTCAGAGGCGGCGACGACCTCGCGGCGCAAACGCTCCAGCTCGGCGTGCTGGGCCTCGAGACGCTCGACTCGCTCTTGCTGGGCAGTGAACGACTGCTCCGTGTGCTCGTGGAGCCATCGCAAGCACGTGTCCGACACAGCAGTGAGGCCAGTGACCTGGAGAGCTCGTCAGGCACCAAGAAATAAGCAGTCAGAGAGCCACTAGTCGGTCGCATGCGCACCATGATCCCAGTCGAATCGATCGGCTCAGCGCTCGTGGGATCCAGAGCGATCGACGGCGGCTTCTCCGCGTCCACGTCGGCCTGGGAGTGCGTCGGATCTTGCTCTATTGTCTCGCGCATCGCGACCAGCTTCTCGAGATGCACACGGAAGGCATCGCCAAGGCGCTGCAAGGCGGCTGCCAGTGCCTCTGTGCGTGCGTCCGCGAGCGCGCGACTGCGGGCCCCTTCTGTCTGTTCGCGCTCGAGCGCGTGCACGCGCTGCGTGAGTTGGCGCTCGCGCAGCTCCAGCGACTGTGTCGTCTCTTCAAGCGCCACGCGCTCTTGCAGCGAGCCTTCGACTGTGCGGAGTTGCGCCTGCAGCTGGGTCGCACGGCGGATGTCACGTTGCGCGCGGAGGCGCTTCGGCGCGAGCGCAGTCATGTGGCGCACAGCGCGTGCTTTCCACTCCAGCAGCTCGTGCACCTGCCAGTGCAGCGCACGGTTCTCTTCGCGCAATTGAAAGTTCTCGTGCTGTAGATGCAGGAGCGGCTGCCACGCGAGCAGGGCTGCGGCCGCCGCCATCGTCGTCAAGTGAGGGGTTGACGCGTGAAACGTGGCGATTCACGTCCTGAAGCGCCGCTTGAAAAAAGACTGTATCGACACTACCTCGTGTTTATTATCACTACGAAGAGTTCTTCCATCACTTTTGCACAGTTTGGGCGAAGCAATGGCGCCAAAGACCCGGCGGAGCACGCGGACAGCGGCGGCAGCAGCGCCGCCCAAGCCACCACCGGCACCAAAAGGCACCAACACGGTGAAAGCAAAGCCTGTTGTAGCTGCTCCTCTTGTCCCGCCCACCGTGCGGTTCGCAGAGCCGGAGGAGGAGGCGCCGAGGAAGAAGCGTCGCACGCTTCGTGACGCCGAAGAGGAGCTCTCCGTGAGCCGCCAGACGCTCCAAGAGGCGAAGCGCAAACTCATTACGACGGTGCGTTGCGTTGCGATTAAACAGCGGGAACTGTAGCGTTCGTGACGCCTCGTTCGTGGGCACTAGGCGCGCGAGAACGCTAAGATGAAGGTGTTGCTCCTCAAGTACATTGACAAGGACGACTCGCTGCTGTGCACGAGTCAGTTGAGTATGGCGAGCCAACCAGAGGTGCGCATGAACCACTGTAGGCAGTTCGTTCCGTCTCTGTTGGTGAGCTCGTTCCACGATGGGAGGCGGAGCTAAGCTGGTGACCGGTGTATACGGGTCTTCTTCTTCTCTGTATACGTATACAAAGCCACCATTCAACACCACCAGCGGCCGAGTGGGGAGTGCAGACAATGACGATTCGACGCAGTCGACGTCGCTCGAAGAGAGCGAGAATAGCGAGAATAGCGAGAGCTCGCTCTGGACAACGTCGACCGAGTTTCTACCCGACGATACCCACGACGAAGACGACGGCGACGACGACAAGCTCATGCTCGGGCCCGTGAGCCAGCTAAGCCAGCTGAGTCAGTGGAGCGAGTTCAGCTCGACGTCGAACTTGGATGAGATCATCACGTTCCTCGAGAAGCAGGACGTGGTCGAGAACGAGCGGTACGGCGACGTGGGAGCTGTGTCGATACGGAGTGCGTCTGGGGTGGGGTGCTCACTTAAAACCGCATTTGTGCTGTATACGTGTATACACACGGCCCTGTTAAAACCGGTCGACAGTGTCGTGAGCCTCGAGTCCGAGTTCAAGGAGCTCCAGGCGCAGAAAACAAACGTACGCGTTGGCGTTGGGGTGATCCTCACGTCGGCGCTGCACCCGGGATGCGTACTTATCGGGCAGCGCAAAGGTTCGCACGGTGCCGGTAAGTTCGCCCTCCCAGGCGGCCACCTCGAGATGTACGAGACGTGGGAAGAGTGCGCGATTCGCGAGGTGAAGGAAGAGACCGGTGCGTTCGTTTGCGTTCACTGGGCGAGTGACGGAAGACGACGTGGCGCTCGGGAAGGTACTGAGAGTTGTTCTTCCTTTTCGTGGTTGGCTGCAGACTTGGACTTGAGCGGCGTTAAGTTCGCGTACGTGACGAACGACCCGATGGAGGACGAAGGCAAGCACTACATCACGATCTTCGTGCAGGCGGCCGTGGCCGTGCATCAGACGCCGCGCAACATGGAGCCGACCAAGTGCGAAGGCTGGAGCTGGGAGCCGTGGCAGCGGCTGCGCGAGAGCGACAACATGTTCCTCCCGCTCTACCACATCACGCGCAGTGCGTTCACGCCCGCGTTCGAGTAGACGTGCCCGGACGTGCAGCTGATTGGGTGTTAAGTACGCATTCCGTACTTTGTATGCATCGACACGCTGAGTCCGTGCTGAGAGGACGTCAGCGTCGTCTACTGAGCGCCAGCACGGCGCCGTTTCCGTGTCGCCATCGCGTGTTTCGTGGTCTTCACAGAGTCGTCGTTGGCGTCGCTGGTGCTGTCGCTCGACACGGTGGTCGTGGTCGCCGCTGTCCGCTTCTTTGCCGCCGTCGTCTTGGCCGCTTTCGCTTGTGCTGGCGCGTCGGCACCACGTGTCTGCTGGCGACTGTGTGCTGTTGCGTAGAGACAGAGCTGCACTCGCTGCGCACTCCAGTCGTCGTCGTCAGCACTCGCGGCCGCTTGCGCGTTCAGCCACGTGGCTTTCGCCGCCAGTTGCTCCGCGAACACCATGTAGTGGCCCAGCGTGTACTTGCGCGCGCCAATGACGTCTGATGGACACAACACAGACTGTTATGTTCCAGCGCACGTTCGCTTAAGTACGAGCGGTTCCCGTACGTGCGATCGCTTCGAGCGCTTCGTCGGCCATAAACGGCGCCTTCGGGTCGTACGCCGCCAGCACTGCGGACGCCGTCGCAGGGCCCACCTGAGTGAACACAACCCGCCGGTTGCTGTGAGCCAAGCCACCCCACAATTAGCGAAACGAAGACGAAGACGCCCACACACACGTACGTACGCCTTTGAGCTCCGAGAGCGCTTGCACGGCCTGCAGGAGCGCGTTGCGCTGGAGCTCACTGAACGCCTTGGTGGACGCTGTGCGCACAGCCGCGTCCGAGAGCCCGTCAATGAACTTCATGAGCTGAGGCCGCCTGCACGGTCACGGAATCAGACTTCAGCGGCTGATTCGCCACCACTGTACTCCAAGCGGAGGAGCCGCACCATTTGCCCTTCATGAGCTTCCAGCGCATGAGCCGCGTGAGCTCTGTCTGTGTGATAAACGGCGCTGGATCGCGCGCGTGCAGCGTCTGCGGCAGCTCGCGTTGCATCCAGGCATCAAGACCCACAAGGTCGTCTTTCTGGGACGCGTGTGGTGTTGGTTTATTGGACGCCGCCGGGAAAGGGAAAAGATGTGGGATCGTTTGTGGGCGACCCAGAATTTTACGCGACATCCACACGCACACACCTGCAGCGACGCAAGCGCGTTGTCGTAGGACGCGAATGCAGCGCGCCAGTCCGCAGCGGACGTGCTGCGCCAGAGCTTGGCCGCCATGCGTGCGGGACACGTTATTTGTATGCGCTTCAGTTGCAGTTGTTGTGGTGCAGAGTTACTGTAGATTGGCTGCAAAGTTCGAACTTTGCGTCGTACTTAGACGAGAGGTCTCGACAGTGGGCATAGTGAGATCCAGTCAAACGAGCGTGCGACTTGCACTTTTTCTGTCTAAATCCGGACACTGGCGCTGTGTATGTCCAGTTTTGTCGGGCGCGGCTTCTCAAAGAGCGCTCTCTGACATTCTTACTTGGCCGCAGCTCCGAAGAGCTCCCCTCGTCCGCTCGCTTGCCCCCGCCCGTGCCCCCTTCCAGCTCGTCCCCACAACGGAGCCAATGGACCGCGCCAGCACCTCTGACACACACGCGCGCCTTAGCAACCCCGCTAGCAGCCCGAACAAGATGCGTGCGAGCGCCGAGGACCTTGGCAAAGACCACGCGAAAGCCAAACTGCTCATCTCGACGCTGCAAAAGTACGGCTACGACCTGCAGGACCCGATGGCGGCGCTATCGGACGACGCCCAGCTCGACAGCCCCGGGTCAGTAGCCGCTGGCGCGATGGACGCGCTGCCGTCGCCGTCGTCGCTCGACGAGGGCTACGCTCCCCGGCCGTCCACCTTCTCGTCCGCGAGCATTCTCCAGCTCCGCGACCGCAAGAACAACCAGACGGCGCTGCACATTGCCGTGCGGAAAGGCCACACTGACGTGCTGCGCGCACTCGCGAAGCTGCCACGCGTCCAGGACCACGTGAACGCCGGCGACCGGCACGCAAACACAGCGCTCCACGTCGCCGCGAGCTCAGCGAGAGAGTGCGCGTCCGAGATGGTCGAACTGCTGCTCGCAGTGGGTGCGAACGTCCACGCCCTCAACGTCCGCGGGCAAACGCCGCTCGCGATCCACATTCTCACTGCCCGGCACGACAATGCGAGCATTGCCCGGCTCTTAGCCGGCGCGTCTGAGCCCGAGGCGCTCAATACGCTCCAGAATGGCTCGACCACGTACCTCCACATGGCGATGGAGCACAATTTGGTTGAAATTGGCGGCGCATTGGTCGCGGCAGGCGCGTCGATCAACGTCCCGGACCATAATGGCGCGACTGTGGGCGACGTGATCCCAAAGAAGGCGCTCGTGCGGCTCGTGTGCTCGATGAAAGAAGGGACGCAGGCCGCGCCAGCGAGTGGTGGTGTCCGGAAGAGCTGCAAGATTTGTAAGAAGCCGAAAGGGCTGCTTGAAACGTTCAAGGACTGCAACCTCTGCGGCCGCGCAGTGTGCAAGAACGACTCGCAGAAAGCGTCGGAGATTGCCGCGAAACTTGAGGAAGGCGGCGACCCGCTCAAGTACAAGCAAGTGAGCAAAGAAGCTGCAGTCGCTGGCCGGCTCTGCACGGTCTGCTGCACGGTCGTGCTGCTGCGCGACAAGCAGCACAAGGCGCAAGAAGGCTTCAACCAGAAGCTCTATGGCTTTGGCATGAAGTAGCGAGCTCCCGTGTCGCGTTTCTGCTTACCTTCGACCACGAAGTTACATCCACCTAACCAACGCTTTTGTGCGTGCATACTACAAAAGCATACATCAACTGTCTTCTTCTATCGTCTCTCTGCTTGGCCCCGCCGCTCTCAGTTCCCAACCACTGCGTTGTAGCCCAAGTACGCGAGCGAGACGAGCGAGAAACCGACGCCTGTCGCTGCCATCGCAAGTGCGAGCTTGCGCTTCGTGCGGGCAGCCGTGTCAAAGACAAAACTGCGGCAGGCTTCGTACAGAAACAGTCCTGGGACCGTGATCGTGAGGACGTTCCCTGCGAGCGCGCCGACAAACGACATGACGACGCCGAGGTCGTGCGAGTAGACTGCGAGCAAGTGAGCGACGACCATAAAGACCGACGTGATCCCCGCTCGGAACGGGAGGCTCTCGCGGTCGTGGCCGAGGAACGTGAGCTCGACGGCTTGGCGCAATGGCTGGAACGTCATGGGCGTCTTGAGCACCATACTCGCGCCAAGACAGAGCCGCGCGCCGTTAATGAGCGTGTCGTCGGGGCGGAAGCCCGTGAGGATGTCGCTCGGTGGGTGGCCGCGAAAGCACACAAACCCGAGCACTGCGAACGCGCCATAAACCACGAGTCCGACCGCCACGAGCGCTTGGTGCACGCGCGTCATCGCGTGCTTGTCGTGGATCTCGTCATACGCGCGGGGGACGTTCAAGTGGCACGCAAAGCTGAGCGAAATGATCGGGAGCGCGTACGCAATCGCCGCGGCTTCCGACGTGAACTGCGTCGCAGCGACGTCTGCAGCAGACACACGGGCCGCGAGGTCGGCGGCGTCGCCTTGGACCGTGCGGACTGTGAGCGCAAAGAGAATGTAGATGATGCAGAGGAGGACGAGGAGGTTCATGTACCGCAGCTCGTGGATCGTCTCGGGGAGACAGAGCGGCACGGCGAGGACTGCAAAGAGCCCGCCGATCGTCCTGCGCGACAGGACGTGGACGAGAAACGGCTCAAAGAGGTCCATCGCGATCACCATGTACATGACGATCGAGCCAAAGAGCAGCAAGAGCGTGAGTAGGCGGACCGCCCAGACGCCTGTGGCGTTAAAGAGCCGTGAGCTCAACGCTTCGTACGAGAACGCGCCCGTGGCGTCACACGCGGTAGTGATCATCTCGAGCGACGCGTACGAGATCGCGGCTGCGAGTACGAAGAGGAGCAGCGCAGGCACGACACCGAGCGCGGCGACTGTGCCTGGCAGCGTCAGGATGCACGCGCCCATCATGGTGGTCGCGAGGCCAAGGAAGGACGAGAGCGCTGAGCCCTGCTGCGTGTGGCCAGGGGCGGCTGCCACCTTCTCGGCCGCGTGCCGCAAGAGCGTCGACGCCTCGGAGGCGGTCGCTGTCATCTTCCGCTGCTGCTTGGTTGCTTGGTTGGTTGGGGGAGGGCGTGAACGGGTCTGTTGGTTCCCAAGGTCTCACCTCACGTCGTGAGACTGATCGATGAGTGAAGGCTTTGCGGCGGTTTGAATGACGTTGCGTGCAGCTGGGAGTCGCCTTACGAAAACCAAGAGACTCGAAAAACACTTGCTTTTTGTAAGGCCAGCTGACCTTGAACTTTGGAATTGGCCGCCACTGGTACACTGTACCAATCCATCTACTCCTCCTCACTGTCACTGTCCGTGCTGCTGCTGCTGTCGTCGTCCGACGATGACGATGCCGCGTCCAGCTTGTCAAGCGCGTTCCGGTACGTCGCTGTCTCGTCTGCGAAGCGCAGCAAGCCGTGAAAGATCGCGTTTCCGACGGGACGGATAGAGCTTTGGGGGACAATGAAGTCGTCGCCTTCGACCTCAATCGTGAGCGACGGGACCGTCAAGTTGTACGCGAGGAAGACGCTGTCGTCAAAGCAGCCGTAGGCTTCGTACAGCCCTGCGCCCGTCTTGCTCGAATACGGCGTCTTTGCGTGCTTGGACAGCGTCGCACTCACGCGGTCCGCGAGCGTCTTGAGCAGCGGCCCGAACGGCGCGGGCGCTTCCCGTGGCCGGTTGCTGAACGGACGCAACACGTCGCCGCCAAACGTGTGCATGTCGATGACGCCGCTCAGGTTCTCGAGGCTCGTGAGGAAGTGGAAGACGCCAGCAGTCGACGGCTCGCTCAGCGGCTTCTCCCCTGGGTACGTCTCGTCGTCTATGAGCTCCGGCTTGAGGTTGAAGAGCTCTGTCGGCCCAAAGTTCCGG
Organism: Globisporangium megalacanthum; assembly: GCA_023334115.1. Lineage (NCBI taxonomy): Eukaryota > Oomycota > Peronosporomycetes > Pythiales > Pythiaceae > Globisporangium > Globisporangium megalacanthum. The sequence goes on from JAASGD010000048.1 coordinate 28,544, forward strand.
TTCAAGTCGACGCCTTCGATCGGCTTCCCGTCGGCGGCAACGACCCGTCGGTTCGTGCGCCAGTACCGGTCGACTGTATTCGAATAAATGTACCCGTCTATGTTCACAATGGGTACAAAGTACCAGTCGAACGACTCAAAAAGCGTCGTCACGCGCGCATTATTCCCGCGTCGGAGCTCGTCGAGGAGCTTCGCGATCGTGTAGAACGTCGACGAGCCCGCTTGCCACTCGCGCGCGTGGATGAGCGACTGGACGTACAGTGCGTTCTTCGCTTTAAGAGGTTTGGTCGTCGTGGTCGAGAGCCGGTAGGCTGGAATCGCACGGCCTTCGAACGTCTGCGAGACGTTCGGGAGCTTCGTCAGGAGCGCGCTGTTCTGCGCTGTGAGCGCGTCCAAGAACGCAAACACGTCGTCGTGCGGCCGGAAGCAGTCGAAGAACGCACTTTCCGTGTACACAGTCGTCCTTGCGTCCACTGGCAGCCAGAGGCCGGCAGTGCGGTTCCGACACGCCGCGACCTCCTCCCGGTCCGCTTGAATGAGTGCCGCAGTCGCTTTCTCCTCGTCGACAATGTCGAGCATCCAGTCGCTGTTGCTCTTGTTCGAGTTCTCGATTGTCACGCTTTTACTATGGGTCGAGTGAGCTGGCATCTTGGCCATCCCACCCCGTGCGAACGCCTTCATGGACGCTGGTGTCGCGTACACTTTTGCGTCAACGAGCGGGTCGGTGCTGCTCGCATCGTCTGCTTCTGCTGCGCGCACGCTCCAGACGTCGAGCGCCACGCCGTAGTGCGTGGCTACATACTGCGCCGCGTGGTCGAAGAGCGACTTGCGCGTGTGGACGCGGAAGACGTGTTTGCGCTCGTGCGGCGGTGCGGCAGCGGGTGCTTCTCTTTCGAGAGGCTGCGTGCGGATCTTAATATGCGTGTGGGTTACTGCGTCACTCGCGTGGAGCGCGCATGCAGCGGCGATCGCCAGGAGCAGCGTCTTCATCGGAGGGAGGGACCAGCAGATCCGTGGCCGATTGGAGTGTGAGACCAGCGTGAATTGGAGCTCAATGAACTGTCGATGGCATACTGAAAACAAGTTTGACATGCTGGCATACTGAAAACAAGTTTGAATCAGCACCCACCACGCACTGAGATGTACCCATATACCCATGTCAGTATTTCGGACACCCCTTCCGGTTTTCAACCATGAGTGGTGCACCACCGAAGAGCGAGTCGGGAAGCATGGGTGACGGGCTGGTCGTGAGTGCCACGTACCTCACCGCGACGTTCGGTGGCGCGCCGGCGCACTACTCGCTCTGGCTCGGCCAGCCATGCTCGTCGATTGTTGTCGTCCACGTGCTCTTCCTTCTCGACGCGTCCCGGTCGCTCAAAGTCTCGTCCGACCGCCTCTGCTTCACACCCGAGAACTGTCGCGAGCCACAGCTCGTGCGCGTCGACGTCATGGACCACTACTCGCACTCGAACGCGATCTCGCACCGCGTCTTTAGCCTCGACAAGAACTTTGACCGCATCGCGACGCCGAGCGTCGTCGTCAAGACCGAGTGGACCGGTGTCGCGTCCGTGCTCACATTCGGCGGCCCTGTGAGAAAACGTCAAGCGGCTGTGGAAGGCTCGAAGCTCACGGTCGTGGACCTACGGCGGGCGATCCCAACACTCCCACTGCTCGGAGCCGCTCCAAAAACCACTGACACGACCACGAGCAGCAGCGACAGTACTACTGGCGACGAACGCCCGTCCCTCTTCTCCCCACTGGTTCAGGACCCGCTCTGGTTTGTCTGTGACATGGCATGCGGCCATGGCTTCTCGCTCGCGGTGACAATGCACCAAACACCACTGCTCTTCTCGTGGGGCGTGAACGCAAACGGCGAGCTCGGTCGCGGCTCCAGTAGTGCAGCAGCAGGCGCGAACTTCGAACCACAGCTCGTCACCGCTCTTCCGCGACAAGCCCACGGTGACGTCGTGACAGTGCTCGCAGTGTCGTGTGGGAAGCACCACGCAGCGGTCGTGACGAGCCACGCGAAGCTCTTCACATGGGGCCACAACAAGTACGGGCAGCTCGGACTCGGAGACTATGCGACCCGTACCGAACCGCACGAAGTGCACTTTGCCCTCGCCGCGCTGAGCTCCCACCAGCGGACTCTCCGGCTGCGACACGCGATCCGAGAGCGAGGAGGAGGTGGTGGTGGCGGGGGGACGAACGTGACGCAAGTAGCGTGTGGTGCGTTCCACACCCTCTTTGTCACGCACCAGCAGACGGTGCTCGCCATGGGGTACAACCAAGCCGGACAGCTCGGACTCGGACACCGACTCCAGCAGCACACGAGCTGGCGCAGCTGCGTCCCAGCCGCCGTCGAGACGCTCCAGGACCGGAGCATCTTGGACGTCGCAGCTGGGCAGAACCACAGCGCGTGCGTACTCAGCAATGGGGCAGTGTACACGTGGGGCTGCAGCGACGACGGCCGACTCGGCGTCGGTCTCCGTGGGGACTGTGCAATGCGGCCTGTGCTTGTGCGCAGCCTCCACGAGACCGGCGTGCGGGTCCGCAACGTCCGCTGTGGCGCACGTCACACAGCTGCGCTCTCGGACCGCGACGTGCTCTTCGTGTGGGGCGCGAACGAGTTCGGCCAGCTTGGCTGCGGCGACACGAAGCCGCGGTTCAAGCCTGTCGCCGTCACGGCACCGCGGGCGCTGATTGTCGACGGTGTCGCGGACGTCGCGCTCGGCGAGTTCCACTCGGTGTGCGTCACATGCACGGGCCGCGCGCTCGCGTGGGGACTCGACCTAGGCGGCGACAGCGACCAGCACACGTCGCCGACGCCTGTCATGCTTCCGAAAGGCGAGCGAGCGCAGCGGGTGTCGTGTGGGTGGAGCCACACGAACATTGTCACGCAAAATAGCAGCAACAGCAGTAGCGCAAGTAGAGGCGACAGGAACGACGAGGCCGTCCGGAGCCAGCCCTCGACCTCAACCTTGGGCTCCGGCTCGGAGTCGCCGCTGTCGAGGAGCTTCCAACGCACGCTTGAGCGCAAGCTTCTCGCTCAGCGTACGGACGAGCTCGAGCGCTGGAAGGCGTTCGCAGCGCCGTCGGGATTTCCTGTTGTTGAGCGACCGCCAGTGGGCTGGCGAGCGTTGCCGGTTCGCACGGTCAAGTCGACGTCGTCAGCGACGCACGCGAGCAACCAGAGCGACGATACCAGTGCACTGCGCCAAAGCCCGACAGCTGCGGCTCAGCGACGGCGCGTGGCGACGACGTTCGTGGCGTCTGTGCTCCGCTCCGCAACTCGCGTCTGTGTGGAGCGACACACCCAAGCAGTCGCAAGGTATGTACCTGTGGGTGCGTCTGGACTTGTCGGAAATTGTCAGAGTGTCGTTCGCTCTTTCACACACTGCTGGATGCGACGTGCGCATTCAGGCCACGGAGTTCGCCGACAAGGGAGACACGGGAGGAAGAGGGGTCGACACTGACGAGAGGCATTTTCTACCACAACCCGCTGCATCATCCACCAGAGCTGCCGCCATCTACTGTCGCACTTGAGAGTCGCCTCGCCGTTCGACACCGCCACCACCACCAACGGCAGCAACGACAGCACCCTCCACTGCTGCTGCACGAGTGTGTCGCCAGCTCACGAGCCAATCAGCACCGTTCTATCGACTCGACACCGTCCAGTAATGAGCGGGATCTGACAGTGTCCCCTATCGCTCGTCGTCCGTACCGTCCCCAGTCCTGCTCCAATACCACGCGTGCGAACCCGCCGACATGGTCCCCACGCGACTACCGAACGTTCGTGACGAGTCCCAACCACGACCTACAGAGTCCGATTCCAAGTCTCCGATTCTTTCAGTTGCAGGGGTCGCTAGGACCACCCACGACTCAGGAAGCGCGGGTGGCGAGCCAAGCCCTGCAGCTTGGAAGCCCCACAAACCCAAAGCAGACGTACTCGCCCAGAGCATCAGCACCGGCGCTCGGAGCTGTCGAGACGCTGATGCACCGACCGTCGTACTCCATTGCGCAGGCGGTCGTAGCGAGGGCGTCGTCGTCACGACAGCGAGTGCAGGACCAAGGCCACCACCACAACAACAGCGTGCTTCCCTGATACCGGTACTTATAGGTATACCTACAAGGAACTTGCTGAAATTCTGATGAAACAGTAGATTCTGTGAGCACAATTTCAAAATGGAGAAGCATCGACATCGTCCAGAGGACGTCGGCGGCGGCGACGAGCGCGCGTTCTCGCTCTCCACGTCCCCAGCGATCCGCGCAGTGCTCGCGCACCGTCTGAGCGCCACGCCGGCATCACCTTTGCGACTCGTGGCGACCGCGAACGCCACGAATATCGCGCCACCGCGACCGCCGCTCTTTGTCAAGACGGTCAGTCGGTGCATTGAAAAACCACTTGTCGCTCTCTCTCCCTCCCTGACGCACTCGCTAACGCACACACAGAGCGAATCGTCGCCGTCGAGCGCGCAGGGCGAGCGCACGCGCCACGTCCATGCGCGCAAAGTGACACGCGACATCGCCGCCCTCGACTTCCTGCAGAACATCCCCATGCGTGCCGAGCAACAGGCGCCCGTGACGCGCCCCCCGCACCACCACCATCTCCACCTCAACAGTAGCGCAGACGTTGACAGCGCAGTCGCACACGACGGGAGCCACCGGAAGCTCACCGCGCAAGTCAGCAGCAGCAGCAGTGGCAGCGACGAGACCGACGCGCGGCAGAATGGCGGCGAGACCCTCGCTGGCCGGCGCCTCCCGGGCTTTGACGCCACGCTCGTGCACGTGCCGCCGCTGTTCCGCTACCGGCTCACGACCAAGTTCCCAGCCGCGTCTGCAGTCGTGCGGCGCTGGGAAGGACAGACAGCGCAGCAAGGGCTGCTCGGCTCGCGCGCGTACCTCTCGAGCGGCTGTGGCTACCCGGTCGCAACGACCACGATCATCAAGGTGCGTACTGTGGTTATTGGAGAATTGATGACGTCAACAGGTCGGAATTATGGCGACCTGAACGTGGTGGTTTTTGGACTTTCGACCTACTGGTACCAGTACAATGGGAACGAGACGAGTGCGGTCCGGAAGCGGTTCGCGTCGGTCGGGAACCTCGAGCCGTTGAGCTACGACTGGCGCGGAAAGTCGTACTTTCGACTGCTGCACGCGACGTGGGCCCCGTGTGACAGAGACCGCGACAGCGAAGAGGACCACCCGACGCCCGCGCTGTACTTACCCAACTACTTGGACGACCCGGAGTTCCGCCAAGGCCGGCACCGCCACGTCGTGCGTGGCGACAAGAACATTGGACCGGTTGTGAGCAGCATCCTCCTCTTTGTCAAGCCGAACGACCTCAAGGAGGTACATGTGTTGTGATGGTTTTTGACACTCGGGTGGTTCGTTGGTCGTGGTGGTCCCTTCCCTGACTCCACCACAACCACAGGAGCTGAACAAGAAGTTTCGGGAGAAGCACACGTGGCTCACTGGTGACCTGTCGCTCAGCAAGATCCGCAACCTCAAGCGCGAGACGCTGTCGTCATGCCAGCGTCTCAACCTCGAGGTCGCGACCGTCGCCATGGCGTGCGTCTACTTTGAGAAGCTCGTCCTGAGCCACGTACGTGCTCGCACTGGACAGGCTCCGCACCGCCGCGTCGAACTTACCCTCTTGTGTCCATCCGTGGTCGGTCTCGCAGTTTGTGAATAAGGCGAACCGGAAGCTGTACATGGCCGCGTGTCTGCTGCTCGCTGCCAAGTTCAACGAACCGAAAGCGTCGGCTGCGATGAAGAGAGGGATCAAGCAGATCCTCGCGGAGATCGACCAAGTGCACTCGATCCCGTCCCGGGAAGTGCTCACTGCCGAGTTCACAGTGTACGCCCAGCTGTCGTTCAGTCTCCACGTCCCACTGAGCGAGGTCCAGCCGCACTTTACGCGCTTGCTCAAGCACATTGAGAGCAACCCGCGCAAGTACCTCGACGACGACGTGTTTGCAACGTACTCGACGCTCGTACTGGACGAGAAGAACGCGCAGCTGCTGCGCTCAGACACCGTCGCGATGCGGTCGTTCGACGGCGAGACCCACGACGAAGGGACCGACCTCGAAGCGCTCTTGAGCGACGACGGCGACCACGGCGACGACGGCGACGACGACGACGAGGACGACGAGGAAGGACGAGACCCGTCGCTCTTTGTCTGGAACCGCGTATCGTTCTCGCAGTGGTGGGCCAAGCGCACTGCGAGTGTCACGAGTCAACGGCAATCGACGGCCGGTGGCGGCGCCAGCAGCCGACAGCCGTTGGCAAGTGTGCTGTCGAGTCCGATCCGCGAGTGACAAGCGGCCATTGTGTGGTAATGCTACTACTGTGTCGTCCACTCTTCTCTTCTCTCACTCAAAGCCGAGCAACACGCTCGCAGAACCCTCGCCGTAGACACGGACGCGCTCAAAGAGGATGTCGGCGACTTCGGCCCGTCGCGTTGGGTCGTCCAGCACGGAGACCTCCGCCTTGGCAGCGCGTTTGCTCTCGGCGACAAACGACAGCATCTCGCTCCACGTCACGTACACTGTCTGCTGCTGCTCCGTGTCGCTGTTGAAGAGCTCGACGCGGAACATCCTCTGCTTGGGCACGAAAAAGATCGTGACGAAGAACGAGGCGTGGTGCACCGAGCGCACGCCCTGGTACCACACCTCCTGTTCATGCGCTACGTGGCTGGACGCACCAGCAGGCTCGAGGCCGCCTCTGCCTCTCGTGACTGTCGGCGACGCCACCTGGTCCATGGCGCGGAACTCGCGCTCGAGTTGGCTCAACGACGACGCACTGGTGTCCGACAGGTCCCCAGTGCGTCGCCACTCGGTCGGTCGCCGCGTCGTGCTCGTGCTGCGGCGCTGTCCCGACTCTCTCTCCAAGTCGCTCACGAAACGCTCCTTGTGCGTCGACCCGGCACCGCCTCCGTCTCCACCTTTTGCTCGGAACGGCGGCGCTAGCTCGCGAGGCTTCTCGGGCCGCATCGGCGCCATGGCCACTCCGCTGCTGAGTCCGTAGCCTGGTGTCATTGGCGTCAGTCTTGGTGAGAACCCGACCATTGAGCCACTGGACGAGCTCGTGTACCGCTCGTGCTCGAGTGCGTCGATCTTGGACCGAAGCACGCGACACTCGTCACGGAGTGCAGCGAGTGCAGTCGAGAGCGCGGCTTCGACGTCCTTGCGCTCGTCCAGCAGACGCCGCAAGTACGCGTCGTTCAGCCGGAGTTCGCACTCGGCGCTGTCGCGTGTCTCTCGCTCACGCACGCGCTCGATCTCGAGCGCCATCAGTGTGCTCTCGGCGACAGAGAACGCGGCTGGTCCGCTCGAATCTGCGACAGCCTTGAGCTTATCGACGAGCTCCTGCAGCCGCGCATCGGTGGCGTCTTGTCGCGCCAGGAGCTCGCAGTGGGCGAACGCCATGAACTCGCGGTGCGAGCAGAGCGCGAGGTCGATCGCAGCCTCCTTGTCGCCCGACGCGACCGCTGCGTCGACGTTAAGCTTGACGAACAGCGGCGGCTGCGACGGGAACACGTCGTCGCCACGCGTGAGCTGTTCGAGCGACGCGGCCACGTACTCCTTGAGCGCCTTGAGCTCCTTCACACAGTTGAGCACCGCCTGGGTGACCTCGACAGGGAGCTCCGCCGAGCTCTGCGTGCCGCCACTGCTAGACGACGTGCTGGTGTCGCCTCTTGCGAACGCGCACGTGTTCAGAATGTCGGTGGCAACGCGGATCGAGCGGTAGATCATGCTGATCGCTGCAGCATCGCGTTTCGCGATCTTGTCCAGTAGCAGCGCACGCGCTTGAGCTGGCGCGAGCGCTGACGACGCCGTGGCGCCGCCAAGACGCGCGTCGGCGAGCGCCACGAACGCGAGCTGCTTCGCTTGCTTCTCGAGCGCCGCTGCGAGCGCTTGCTTGCTGGCAGCTTCAGCACACGCGAGTTGCTCGGTGTGTGTCCGCTCGAGCTGCGCCAGGTCGAGCGCGTGCTTCTCCGCGGCTGCTGCGAGCGCGTCACTCTGCGCTGTGATGGCTGTAGCCGCCTGTACTCTCAACTGCTCAACGTGCGCCTCGTGCTGCTCGAGGACGGCGCCGAGTGCGTGCTTCTCCGCCTCGAGACACACAAACGCTGTGGCGCTGGCGAGTGGCACTTCGTTCCACGTCAAGAGCGCAGACTCGAGTCGCTCGCGCGAGCCTTCGAGCTCACAGATGCGCTCGTCGCGCTCAACGATGCGGTTGCGCAGCGTCGTGTAGACCGCCTTGCGAACTTCCCACGCGCTCCCATGGCCGTCGCCGTCGCGTGTCGAACCCAAGAACGCTGCCCACCCAAAGTCGCGAAGCAGTTCGCGCTCGTCGTCCGGCAAGCTGCTGGATAATGCGCGTTGTTGGGCTTCCAGATCACGCAGAGTCGCGACGAGCGCTTCGAAGACGCAGAGTCGCGAGAACTGCGGACACTGGACGCTGTCAAGCAGTGACGGGTTGAGAGGCGTGTGTGCGCGCAAGAACGCTCGCTCCGCTTCGAGTGCGGCCACCCGTGCGTGCTCTGCGTGCGTCTCGGCCGCGCGAGCTTCAGCATACTCGGAGAAGACTTGAATGCGCACGCCAAACTGCTCCTGTGCGTCCATACGAGTGCCGTCGTCGTCGTCGTCACTGTCGTGTCCATCACCTCGCCATAAGCCGTTGCTTCGAAGGAAAGCGCGCTCCATCGCGTCGGCCTTGTCGCGCTCCGCGAGCTGCTCTCGGAGCTGTACGAACGAGCTGAAGATCGCCAAGCGCTCGGCGCTCGTTGAGCCGCCGGCAACGCCGTGGGTCTCGAGCCACGTACGCTCCGTCTCGAGTTCCACCTCTCGCTCCATCTTCTCTTCAATGAGTGCGTTTTGACCATCGAGGAGCGTCCTGTAGACTGCGAGACGCGCTGCCGTTGGATCCATGCTGCCGTCGAACGCGAGTCCGTGGTCTGCTAGAAAGCGCTTCTCCGCCGACAGCGCGTCACTGTCGGTGCGCCCGAGCCGCTCAAACTCTGCGAGCTTCCTGTACAGATTCAGACGCTCCGCCAGTGCCAGTGGCGCTGCAACAGAAGCGGATGAGCTTGCTTCCGACGGGTCCTCTCGCTGATCATCGCTGAACGGCACTGAGAGGCCGAGAGCACGCAACGCCACTCGCTCTTCGCGAGTCTCTTGCTCCCACGCACGCTCCCTTTCGCTCAGTCGCACGATCTCCGCCACAAGCCGCTTCCAGATCGGGAGACGTGGAGCACCGTGTGCGTTGTCGTCCGCTTCACCACCGACGCATTCCCGTAGCACGTGCTCGTGTGCGTGCAAGAACGCCTTCTCGTCCTCAATCGCGTTGTCTGCAGCAGACTGAGAAGCACGCAGAGCCGATTCGCTGTCCTCGAGACGCTGCGACAGGTCCATCAGCTGAGCTTCGAGACGCTGTCGCGTAGCGTCGCCTGCCTCGACCTTGTGCAGTAGTGTCGTGTAGATCTGGATGCGCATCGGCGTCGACAGCTTCTCGCTGTCTGCGTCGCTGTCGTCTACCGTGCACTCTGCCCCACTAACCGAGTCATTCGACAGTAGCGCTGCGTCCTCAAGCAGTAACCCACTTTGCCGCAAGAAGGTGGTCTCCAGACTCGCGCTCGCGTCAGCGTCCTCGGTCGCAGTCCGTAGCTGCTGTCGCTCGTCGATGAACTGCTTCAAGACGTCGAGTCGCGAGACGTTCGCACTCACAGCAACGCCGTGGGTCGCCAAGTACGCTTCTTCGAGCGCCTGCTGCGCCAAAGCGCTCGCTCTCTCGGCTCGCAAAGCCTCCATCTCACTGTTTGTCTCGACGCTCGCGGTTGCGAACTGCTCAAGCTGGTCGAGCACCTCGTGCACTCGCTCTCGCAGGTTGGCGGGCGACTGCACGCACTGTGCAAACGGAAGCGCGCGTCGCAGCCAACGCACGAGTCCAGCGTAGTCAGTGAGGTCGCTCTCGATCCGTGCGAACGCTGCAGCATATGCGTCGACACCGTAAAGATCGACAGTGACCGAGGCAGTCGGAGCACCGCTACCATCACTGTCGTGTTGACCGTCGTCCACCGTTGTTACGTCGCCGTCGACTGTCGGCTCTGCCTCCGAGTGCCACGGGTCGAGACTCGCGGTCTCCGAGAGCAGCGTACGCATCCGCTCGATCACCAGTGGCAGTTCCAGCACCGGATTCTCGAGCCCGAGAGCTGTCTGCGCGTACGCGACGAGCTCCAAGCGGCTGGTCACATCGTGCGCGAGCTGCTTTGCGTCGCTTACGCTCGCGACAAGCCACTGCTTGTCACGGCTCTCGCGCATGTGGTGCACGAACCCGTCGTAGTCTTGAAGGTGCCGCGCAATGTCGTCGAGACACGCAAACACCGACAGCGACGCCCGTAGGGACTCGTGGCTGCTGGCGTTCGAGCGGGCGCTGGTTGTCGCGTGGCTCTGGAGACTGTCGAGGCTCTCGTTCGAAGCACTGGTCGACGCGACGAATCCCATCCCGTCTTGGAACACGGACAAGCGCGTTGTGAGACGCTGGAGGATGGCGAGACACTCGAGCAGCGACGAGAGGTCCCGACGCGGGTCCTTGAGCTTGAAGAGCTGCTTTCCGAGCGACAGTAGTGCGCAGTGCTCCCGCACGAGCCGACAGATTTCCGAGCCCAAGTCTGTCGGCGTGTGGGCCCGACTGGTGCGCCGTCGCCGCCGCAGCTTCGCTGTCTTCTTGACCCAGTGTGCAGCCTCGGAGAGCACGCGCTGGTGGTCGCTCATCACAAGCGAGATGTCCAGGAGCGACGCAGCCAGCGGCGTCGGCGATGACAGGGCATCAGCCACGGATGCTCGCGTCCCGCTTCCGTCCTCTTGGTGTTCGCCTCTGCTGTCGTCGAGCAGGAAACGGATCTGCGTGCCGTCGCTGTCGTCTCGTGTGTCCTGCTGCTGGAGTTCGAGCTCAAGGTCGTCGAGTGGGAACGGGACCTCAATCTGTAAGTCGCCGTCGTCGCCGACGCTCTCCACCTCTGTACTTGGCGTCGGCGTCCGGGTGCAAGCAGACTGTGACCGACGGAGACTCTCGGTGCTGCTCGCGTTGCTGGACGCGCCAGTGCTCGCCGTCGCGTCGCTCTCTTCGTCCAAGATACTCTGCGCATAGTCCGTCATGAGGTGCAGCTCGTCCAGGAACGACAGCACAGACGCCACTTGGTCCTGGACACTGCGTGGGCTGGTGTCGACAGCATGTGGTGAGCTGTCGCTCGGCGGCTCAAAGCTTGTGAAGCACTGCAGTACTTTCATCAGCTCGCGAATGCAATCGAGCACGTCTGACGTGGAGCTGCTTGAGTCCGATAGTCCAAGCGCGTGTCTACAGTCCGCGACGAAACGTTGGGATTGGCGTACAAAGTCCAACACTGCGGCGGCCTTGGGCAACTGGTGCGGCGTCTGCTCGTGTGCACGCTCGCTGCTGTCGTCGTCATTGTGTGCCTCACAGTCACTCGTCAGTGCATCGAAAGTCGCGAACAGCGTCTCATGCTCCAGGACGAACGCCTGGAGGTCTGTCGCCGTGCGGAACCGCTCGTGGTGGCCTGTAACACGTCGAGTGTCGGCCAGTACATCGCGCATCGTGTCAAGCAGCGCCGCAACGTCTGCGACTGTCGTAATGCCCATCCAGTCTGCACCTGCGACGTGTTGGAGGAGCTCGTCGTGGTCGTTCAGGACGCTGAGTACGTGGTTGCAGCGCGTCTGTGGGTCCTCAGTGCCGAGCAATCCCAATGCGTTCAGCATCTCCGCAAAGGCCGAGAGGTGGGACAGTACACGCTCAAGCTCCGAGGTCGTGCTGCTGCTATCGTCCCCACTACCCGACGCGACGTCGAGCCGACAGACGCGGCGGGTGTGGTCCAGCAGGCCCCTGTAGCCGGCCAAGAGCGTGTTCACGCGGCGTGCGAGCGGTTCTCCAACGCACTCGCATGACGACGCAAAGAACTCGTCGTGAGCAGTGGCGATCGCGTCGAACTGCTCAAGGTGGCTGCAAGCGTCTGCGATACTCAGCACAAGCTCTGCGCTGCTGCCGACACTGCCGCCGGCGCTCCGTCGGGCGACTAGTGCAGTGCAGCGGAGCTGGAAGAGGGCCGCCAAGCACTCGACCACGTCGCTCTCGGTCGCGAGCGTGCAGCCACTCCCATGAACCTGTCCGCGGTCGATCTGGTATGCGTCCCAGAGGTGCGCGTCGAGCTGCTGGCGAATGCGGGCGAGCAGCTGGTCGCCCGACTGCGTCACCACGATAGCAGCAGCCGGCGTGTCGTGCAGTGCCTTGAGCTCTGGGCGGAAGCAACGCACACACAGACGCGTTAGTTCGAGTTGGACACATACACAACACACACACTGAAGGTCGTCGCGAGCAACGGCGTACCACGGCGAACATTGTCGACCGTCGCTGTTCGCTCGACAACGAGCTGGCTGCTCTCGACCAGCGCTTGCTTGGTCTGCGCCAGCTCACGCAGTAGCTGCACTGTTTGCTCCTCGCAACACGCGAGCCTCGCCTTGGTGCCCACCAGCAACGCTTCGTTGCGCACTGTCGCGGCTTGGCTGTCGCTCAGTGCCTGGAGCTGCTGCTGGTCCTTGACGTAGGCGCTCTCAACGACGCCTTCAAGCGACGCACGAGCGTCCTCCAGTTGCTGCTGTCGAGTCGCGAGCTCTCGTTCGAAAGCGTCTCGGACGCTCATGAGTTCGCTATCAAGCATATCGACACGCTCTCGCGCGACTGTGTGGGCTGCTGCGAGCGCTTCATCTGCTGCCACACGCTCCTGCTGCAAACGCGCGAGCTCCTGTGCGTGCGTGGCGTTCAATGCGCTCAGAGCGGCCTCGTACTGCGCAGTGAGCGCTTGCCGAGTGGCTTCAGCTTCGCTCAGTTGGTGCAAGTGCTCGTCAGTGAGCCGCTTCTGCTCGTCTTCTGCGCCTGCGCGTTCTGCTGACTGCTGCTGCAGCTGCGACGCGAACGACTCGCGCTGCTCACGTAGCTCAGCCTCGAGACGTCTGTGAATAACGTCGCTTGCGTCCTCCAGTGCACGCAGAGCCTGCGCGTGCTCCTCGGCTCGAGTGCTCAGCTGGAACTCGTGGGTTCGCTCGAGAAGCGCCATCTCTTCGCTCTTGAGCAGCGCCTCGCGCTCACTTTCCTTGAGACAGCGCTCGTGAGTGACGGTCGCGTCTTGCAAAGCTTCGTCGAGCCTTCGGACGTCGTGCTCCAACCTGAGTGCGGTGTTCTGGAGCGCGGCTGCTTCCTCGCTCTTGTCCTCCAGCTCACGTCGCAGCTCGTCGGCCGCACTCTCTGCACTCTGTTGCGTCGCAGCGGCGTCCCGGAGCTGGAGTTCAAGCTTCTGCTGGGCAGCTTCCAGGTCACTCACCAGGCGTGCGATGCTGGTCGTCCTCTTGTGCTTCTCGCTTACAAGCGCGTCGGTGAGCTCTTCATTCTGCTGCGCCAACGTCGATACGCGCGCACGCTCTTGGTCGCACTCGTTCGTCAGTGCTGCGTGGGCGTTCGTCAGCATCCCGCAATCGTTCGTCAGTGCCACGTGGGTGTTTGTCAGCACTGCGTGGTCGTTTGTCAGCGCTTCGAACTGGCTCTCGAGCACGTCTCGCTCCGCTTGCAACGTCTCTTGCCGCGTCTCAAGCTCATTGAGCGTCGCTGTCAACGCTGCGATGGTGGTCTGGGCCGTGCCGCTCTCGAAGCGCAGCTTGTCGTGGGTGCACGCGAGCGCGTGCTCGTTCTCTGCACACGTGGCAGTGAGTTCGTCGACGTGGCGTCTCGCGAGCTCGAGACTCTTCTCCACGTCTTTCGACGCTGCGACAGTCGCTTCCAGCTCCATGATGCGGCTGCTCAGACGCTCGAGCTCGGCTCGCTGGACCTCGCTCTCGTTCCTGCTCTGTTCGAGTCGCAGCTCGACGCTTTCCAAGTCGCGCACCCGCTCTTTCGTGGCTGTGAGCTCACGCATCAGCAGACGCGTCTCGGCTCGCACGCGCTCGCTTTTCTCCGCCGACGTCTCTGCGAGCACGGAGAGGAACCGCGTCTGGATCTCTTCGCTTAGCATGCGCTCGCATCCGCTCTTCTCGTGCAGCCCAGCGACGACCTGCGTGAGGTGGTGGAGCTGGAGCTGCGCCCGCTGCTTCTCGAACACTGCGCTCTGCTTGTCCTTTGCCAGTACGAACACCTCTTGGTCGCGTTCAAGCAGTGCGTCGCTCGTTCTCTTGGCGTCGTCTGCGCTCTGCGTGGCCTCGAGACGCAGCAAGCAGATGCGGCGCTGGGCGTCGTCCGCTTGCTTCTGCGTCTGCGCGAGAGTCTCTTCGAGTCGCCCGATCGTCTGCTGTTGGAACGCGCTCTTGTGCCGCAACTCGCTCTGAGCTGCGTGGAGCCGGCTGATCTCGCCGTTCTTGAGCTCCATCTCGCCTTCCGAGTGCTCGAGCTGGAGCTTCATGTCCATCTGCAGCCGCTTGAGCTCGAGACGGAGGCTCTCCATACTCAGCCGCATGGTCTCGACCTTGAGCTCTGTGTCCTCGAGCATCCCATCTTTCTGGTGCATCGACTCCTCGACCCGTGAGAGCCGACCCGACTCCTTCCGCAGTGCCGCGCGTGTGTCTTCGAGCTCCTTCGCTTTGCTCGACAGTGTCTCGGCCGTGAGCTCGAGGATCTCCGTCTGCTGAGTCACGCTCTTGACTGAGTCAAGCAGCGCAGTTCGGAGCCGCTCGACCTCGTCGTCGCGGCTCTTGACCACGAACGTGAGCTCCAAGATCGTGTTCGCCTTCACGCGCTGGTCTTCCGCCGCCACCCGCAGCTCGCTTCTCGCGTGCTCGAGTGCTGCGAGCTGGTTTCTTAGCTCGCGTTGCACCTCCAGCAGCTGCATCTCGCGCTCACAGCCGTCCATCTCGCAACGTGCGACACGCTGCGCGCTCGCGTCCACGACGCTGCGGTGCTCGCACTCGAGCGCACGAAGTGTGCTTTCTAGCGTACGGAGCTCGCGTTGCTGCCGTTCGAGCTCTGTGCTTTGCGCCTGAAGCGTCTCTATGAGTCGCTTCTCCTGTTCGCGTGCTGTCGTTTCGAGCTGAAGCGTCTTGGCCGCGTGGGCGTCGCGAAGCTGCGCGACGCTCACGTCGTGCGCATTTGCTGCGTCGTCGAGCGCTTCGAGGCTGCTGCGCCGGAGCATGTCGATCTCTGTTTCGTACGAGCGCACGCGATCGTCGCGTTCGCGTATCGACTCGACTCGCAACGTTGCGAGCTCTGCTTCGTACCGCTCGACCAGCGCTGCCTGCGTCACGGCCGCGTCGGCACGCAGTCGAGCCGCCTCGAGTGCGTGAGTTTCAGACAAGTGAGTGAGCGTGTCCTGCAAGTGCTCAACTGTCTGTGCGAGCTCCGTCGCAGTGTGTGCTCGGAGACTGTCGAGCTGCTCGGCGTGCTCAAGCTTGAGCGACTGCAGCGTCTTGTCTGCCGCACTCGCGGTCGCCTCCCGCTCGCGTGCGTGCTGCTGAACGAGCGCATCGATCTTGGCGTTCAGCTTGACCGTCGTGGCGTCCAACTCGCTCTCGAGCGCAGTCGTCTCGCGCTCGTATGCGTCCGTCAGCCGGCTGACCTCGCTTGCGTGCGTTACTCGCACGGCTTGGAGCTCGTCGGCTTTGCTCTGTCGTAACGCTTCGAGCTGCTGCGTAAGCGCGTCCGTCGCCTCTGCGAACTGCGACGCGGAAGCTTCGCGCAGTGCTCGAATCTCGTCGGAACTCGAGCGCTCGAGCGCTTCCAACTCGGCTCTCGACGTGTGCTCCAGTGTGGCGAGCGCGTCGTCGGCGCGCGTCTTGAAGCTCTCCAGATCGGCTCGTAGTGAGCGTTCGAGGGCGTCCCGCTCCGCTTGGGAAGCTGCTATGAGAGTAGCGCGGTCTTGCTCTGCTCCCACCTGCGCGTCTGCGAGTTGCACCGCTGAGGCTGCGCGCACCTGCTGGAGCTCGTCCAAGCACGTTGTCTCCATGACGTTGTACTTGGCTTCGAGCGCATAGACGGTCTCGCGGAACTGCGTCTTGAGAGTCTCGATTGTGTCACTGTGAGCGCGTTGCAGCTCGCACCGCTCAGCGTCGTGGGCTTCCACGAGCGCGATCTTCTCGTCTGTGCTCTGGCTGAAGACCTCGTCGAGCTGCTCCAACCTGCGTCGGTAGATTCAAAGAGGCTGGTGAGAGAACCACCCAAGACGCAGACATCATAGCGCACAGTACACAACGTGAGATCTAGGATGGCAGTCGACACGCGTACATTGCGTCCTTGTCGCGCTCGTGGTGTTCGTGCAAGGCGGCAATGTCCCGGGAGAGTCCTGACAGCACCGTCCTGTCGGCAGAGCGAGTGCGAGTGTGCGTTCGTTAGAGGCAGAAGACGGACGTGTGCACCAACTCAGCAGGCCTTCTCCCTCTGTCCAAAGCACGTACGCGGTCTGTTCGAACGCGTTTGCGATCTGCGGGAGCTCGCTCTGAATGTCCTCGAGGTGCTGCGCGGCCGTGAGTGAGACTTCGAAGAACTTGTCGTTCGTCGCAACGAGCGTGTCGATGTCGATTTGGTACAGTGCGTCGGTCGCACGCAGACTTTCTTCAACCGGCTTGAGCCGTGCTGGCGTCGCTGTCGGCGCGCGGCTGCCGCCAACATCGTCATTGTCGTTCTTCTGCTCGCCGTCGGCTCGTGCGGCTGCAAAGAACGACTCGAGATGGGACCCGAGCGGACTGCGTGGTGTGCACCACGCCGCCTTTGTTGGTGGACCGTCCCGAGTGCTGAGGAACTCGGTCGAGCGCGTCGTCGGCGAGTTCTCGGACACGTTGTCACTGTGTGGCGACAGGAGGCGTGGGGAGACGACACCGAAGGTCAGTGTCGGTATCGCTTCCCGCGCATGAGGCGAGATCGCCGTCGCCAACGACGAAGTGTTCAGGATGCTGAGACTGCCAGAGACGCCTCTGTCGTCGACGTTGTTGTTGTTGCTGTAGTTGCTACTGATGCGAGGCAACACGGTACTTTGGCTTGTCGGCACCGACGGACCGAGCGTCGTCGTCGACAGAGGTGGGCGTACGGAGGCTTTCGCGTGCACGTTCGCAGCGGCTCTGCCGTTGCTGGGTTTGCGGGGCTGGTGGCGTCCCGGCTTGGAAGGTACGGAGACGGCACCGTAGCTCGCACCGGGCGGCTTTGCGCGGTACGCGTCTGCCATGGTCGTGTGCACGACAGACTGACTAGCTTACTTGGCGAGGTCGTCCTACAGTACGTCGCTCCCTGTCGCCAACCGCCTCCGCACACTGTCGTGCTTGAGGTTGGGGCTCTTGAGCTATAGGTTGGTAGGTACTCGAGCGTAACGGACCAAGTTAGACCGTTACGACTGCAGTGCTGGACCTTGTCAGAGACAGACAGAGCGTCTCTGACCACCCAGCATCCAGCAAAGCAGCGACGGAGCTCATCTTCGTGTTTCTAAGCGTTCCCAGCGTCTAAGGAACGCACACGCTCTCTCTCTCTCTCCCTCTCTCTCTCTCTAAATGATCCCGAGCACGCGCAGTCGGCTGTCGTACTCGTTCCGGCCAATGTAGCTCCCAATGAGCGAGCGCTCGCCGCCATTGAACGCCGCGCGGCCGTGCATCACGCGCTGGTTGTCCACGACGACCATTTCGCCCACTTGGAGCTTGAGCGTCGCCTCCATGGACGCGTCCCGCAGAATGCGCATGAACGTGCGATGGTGGCGGTAGAACTGCTCGACGGCCGCGAACGGCAAGTGCGTCAGCGGCGCGCGGTCGTAGTCGTTATGGCGGACTTGCACGACGTGGCCCGCGTGGTCGAGCTGGATGATCGGCTCCATGGTCGCCAAGTGCGCGTCCGTGTCAAAGTGGTGGTAGTTCACGGGCGTGGTCGAGAGGAAGTGGAACGCCGCGGGGTCCTCTACGCGCAGCCGCTCGACGACGTGGAACGCGTCGACGTACCGGCTTTCACCGCCTTCCCCGGCCTGGGCGATGCAGTTGAAGATCTGGAGCCCCGGGGGGTCGCGCATGTACGTCCCGTCCGTGTGGTGCAGCAGTTCGAGGTTCGTCGACGCCGTGTCGTTGTACTCCTGGTCAGCGCTCTGCGGGTTCGTCGTCCACATCTCGCCGTAGATCGTGCGTAGTACGAAGCCGATCTGGCGCGAGAAGCGCTCGGTCTCGGCCATGGACGACGGCGTGGCGGTGACCATCACGAGTCCGTACGTGTAGAGGTCCGTCATGAGCGGCGTGAGGTCGCGCATGGCCGCTGCAAAGTCGTGTTTCGGCAACGCAAGCGACTCGTCCCACAGCGTGCGGGTCGCGAGCGTCTGTTGGCGCAGGTTCGAAGGGTACGGCCCGAGGCCGCTCGAGTACGCGTGCTCCCGCAGCCACTGCGGGTCAAAGCGGCTCGCAAGACACGACGTACCAGTCTGTCGCGTGTCGCAACCCACACACGCGTCAGCATGGTCAAGTAATCACCGCTTTCTCCACTTACAAGACGCAGTAGCTGCTGCGAGACGCACCACGCTGTCGTTCCACGCGATGGTGACGTCGCCACTCGCGCTGACCTCGAGCTTGCGGAACGTCGGCTCGAGCGCAATCGACGCCGTGTCGACCTGGCGCTGCTTCGTCTCGGGGTGCAGGCACGCGGAGCACGTGCAGTGGTCGCGCAGCCAGAGCGTGTGGAACTTGGCGGAGAAACCGTCCTGCCACGTCACTGCCACGGCGTGCTCGTTCGCGAGCTGCTGCACGCGAGCGACAGCCATGGGTTGGCTGCCACCATCACTCGCGCTCGCGGACGAGAGCGGCCGCGCCAGCTGGCGCGAGCCAGTCATGACGCTGGCATTCGAGCGGTTCGCGCCGGCGCGGAGCAGTGAACGCAGTGGGTGGGCGAGGCGCATTGTGTGCAAGTTGTTGGTGTTGTTGACGTCGAGGTTGCAAATCAGAGTTTGAGTGCCAAGCTGGACTTGGCGAAAAGCGCCAAAGTTGCAAAAAAAAGAGATAAAATTATTGTAAATATATTTTTATCTGTAACGGGTCTTTGTCGCAAAATTAGCTCAGGCTGCATGTCAAATCAGCAGAAAGCTGAATTGTCGCCTTGAGCTAATTTTGCGGTTTGTAAAAGCAAAAAGTATTTATTTCAAAAAAATATTTAATTGAAAAAATCTAGTATTTTGACAGTCACCATTTTTCAATATTATATTATTTGATTTTTCGACAATTATAATTTTTCAAAAAACAAGACATCTTGTGATGGGATTGTGGTGCGCAACCCGGTGACCGAGTTTGGCAAAGATACCGCAAAAACGACACGTGGCGACCAATTCGCGCGCACTTGCAGTCTGTATGCAGCGGACCTCGCTCGCCGCGGCCACGTGGCCATACAAACGCTGTCCCAACTCTCACCGTTGCTTGCCGGCGCCAATGCCTGCGGAAAAGAGACCTCGAACCAGCATTTTCAGCTTTGTATCGAGCCAAATCGGCAGCTTGCTTCAACGCGCGGGTATACACGATCCAAACTTCCTTTGTTTTTTTCTAACAGAAGGCCGAAAGCAGCTCATTCGCAGTTCGGCCGCCTCCCGCGCATTCGACCGCCCCAGCACTCAGCAGAGCAGCCGCCTGTCGCGAAGACTTGAAGAGGCACAAAAGCCGATAACCACACACCCACACACCAATGCTCGCGAAGCGCTTTCTGACGAAGGCACTCGCGCTGTTCGCCGCCGTGGCGCTCGTGTCCGGCGCGACGACGTTCGAGGAGGACGAGAACGTGCTCGTGCTCACGGACGACACCATTGACGAGGCGATCACGGCGCACGAGACGCTGCTCGTGGAGTTCTACGCGCCGTGGTGCGGCCACTGCAAGAACTTGGCGCCAGAGTACGCCAAGGCGGCGAAGGCACTGCTTGGGAACGACCCGCCCATCCGCATTGCCAAGGTGGACGCGGAGGCTCAGACCAAGTCGCGTGAGCGCTTCGGCGTGCAGGGCTTCCCGACGCTCAAGTTCTTCAAGGGCGACGCGGCGTCGCCCAAGGACTACGACGGTGGCCGCACGGCGGACGAGATTCAGCGGTGGGTGCTCAAGAAGTCGGGCCCAGCCGTCAAGATC